>JAPMUY010001751.1:0-10105 GCA_026901105.3 Galaxias olidus
TGGTCCTCGAACGCCAGCTTGACCGCGAGCAGCTCCCGGTCTCCCACGTCGTAGTTCCGCTCCGCCGGGGACAGATGCCGGGAGAAGAAGGCGCAGGGATGGAGCTTGTTGTCCCATGGCGAACGCTGGGAGAGCACCCCACCCACGCCCCAACTGGAGGCGTCGTCCTCCACCGTGAAGGGCAGGGCGGGGTCCGGAAGCTGCAGCACCGGCGCCGAGGTGAACCGCTCCTTCAGTGCCCGGAACGCCTGCTGAGCCCCAGGCGTCATGTGGAACGCCCCGGGTGTCTTGCTGGTCAACGCGGTGAGGGGAGCGGCGACCGTGCTGAAGTCCCTGATGAATCGCCGGTAAACGTTGGCGAAGCCGAGGAACTGCTGCACCTATCGATCTGCCATCGTTGCGCCACTCCCACGTCAATGAAATTCCCCGCGGCCCCAGAGTCCACGAACGTGTCCAGGCGAACGCGCTGGTCCACCCAGACGCAGGAACAGCCTCACACCAGACTGCAGGCACGAAACACACGAGGGCGTAATTAGGGCTGATGTGTGTCACCTATGGGTTATTGGGGATGGTGTTATTGGGTGTTCACTTGTATATATGTCGCACTTTGTTGTTTTGATCTTTGTGCGGTCATTGCCTTATGTTGTTGACAATAAACCTGATCATTTTGGATTACCTACCTCTCCGTGATTACTTTGGATATACTGCAATTGGATCTTTCTCGCTATCACTCCCCAGACCGTTGTGACAAAACTAGACAGAGCATATTAATGCTTGTTGGTTCACTAAGCTTATATGAGAAAATATGAATGCTTGTTACTTCACTTACCTGATAGGAGAGCATATTAATGCCGATTTTGTAACCTGAAACTTTGTGCTTTGCCAATAAAAACCTTTTGAGGAAAAGTACTAGCCTCTGAGACTCTACGTCAGCAGCTTAGACTCCTCCTGGGCCCTACAAATCATTGTTTTTCATAGACCTTAACTACAACAAGTAGCTTGGTCTCCTCTTGGGTTCCCCTGGACTGTTGCGAGTGTGAGAGCAGGGCCTCCCTCCCACAGCTCCCTGTCTACGGAAATACCATTTGCTGCTAAAACAGAAGAAGAAGGTAAGTGAAAGAGATTGAATATTAGACATAGTCTGGGCTTGGTAAACTGTTAAGACACTAGAGCGACGAGGGAGGATTGCTTTGAGAAGCAACTCCCTCCAGGTGTTTGTCCTTGAACTCGGGTGTAAAAGAACCCCAGGTCCTCTCCCTTTGGTGGTAAAAAGGTACAAAAGTTGGGGGATAGGGAATGGGACGACTTTATATACACAGGGAAGAAAATCAGCACGTTTGAAAAAGAACTCCAGGCCTGTAGCTCGGCGCCTCACAGTAAAGCGGAAAAGCACAACGTGGGCACGAGGGAGGACCTCTTTTAGGCAAGGGACACATAAGGGCCGCAGTGAATCCACCAGGAAACCTACAATAACTATAAGGTTTTACGCCTTTCAGGCTAGGCACCTTAATAATAGGGAAGAATAAACCGACACATAAACAATAAGCCTTCTGGCTATAAACCCTTAATAAAAATAACATTAGAAAAGTATAATAAAGCGGTACAATAACTATAGGGTTCTACACCTTTCAGGCTAGGAACCTTAATAATACAACAAATTATATTAAATATGTTGTCTCATATTGTTGTCTATGTTAGATGTTGTCTTTACAAGATTTATTGGAACATAAAGTTTCCTCTACTATCATTTGGTGTAGTATTTGGTTAGCCTATGACACACAATTTTTTTTACTGATAAAACATATTTAATGGTCCACCTTTGTGTGCTACTAAAGGTTTGTATGTGCTACTCCGTCCTGCGTGGGTCCAGTTCCCCGTCAGAACAGCGCCGGCACCATCAGCGGCTCAGCTAACGGACCTCAGCGCCGGATCGACCAGCCGCCCCCGGGACCCCCGCCGCGAGGACGCACTCCTCCCAGCATGCTTGGCAGCGCCTACCCCAGGCCCGCCTCCGGCAGTGTCATGTCCTGTGTGTGTGTGTGTGTGTGTGTGTGTGTGTGTGTGTGTGTGTGTGTGCGGCTCCGCCAGCCTTCGTCTTCCTCTAAAGGAGACAGCCCCGAGAAACAACGCACCGTCACCAAGGTAACGCTCTCGACTCCTTGACCCCTAAGGGTGCGCACTGAGCATATCCTTTAGAATCAGTTACGGAAGAACCACAGGATGTTCGAAACTGTTATGAGGAACAAAGGGGTTTCACTGTGATGGTTTTATACTGTATTGATTGTGATTGTGTGCGTGTGTGTGTGTGTGTGTGTGTATGTGCGTGTGTGTGTTTATGCGTGTGTGTATGTGCGTGTGTATGTGTGCGTCTGTGTATGCGTGTGTATGTGCGTGTGCGTGTGTGTGTGTGTGTGATCAGGCCCCATCCCCCTGTGCTCTGGACCGCACAGCCGCCTGGCTGCTCAACATGAACGCTCCGTTTGGAGAGACGGAGGCAGACGACAGCAAAGGAGCAGACGACACGCTAACCGAGAAGGTGTGTGTGTGTGTGTGTGTTTACTCAGTCAACTGAAAAAAGACTAAGACGTTAAAGTCACTTAAAGTCACATTCTGCGCATGGGTGTGTGTTCATGTCTCTGAGTCATCAGAAAAAAGGGCATACCTCACAGAGACTGTTACTTAAAGTTAGATTATGTGTATGTTTTTTTTCTGTCAGCACTCTTAAAAATGATGGGTAACTATAGGAAAGAACACACAAACTGGACTATTGTAACCCAGCAAATTGGGCTGGCTACTCATCTTATAAGATGACCGATTTAAAATTGTTTGTTCAGTGGATTCCTCCGGGTACTCCGGTTTCCTCCCACAGTCCAAAAACATGCAGGTTAATTGGTGACTCTAAATTGCCCGTAGGTGTGAATGTGAGTGTGAGTTGTTGTCTGTCCCTCTATGTCCCTGTGATGGACTGGCATGGACTGGCATACTCTGTCCAGGGTGTACCCCGCCTCTCGCCCTGTGTCCGCTGGGATAGGCCCCCCCCCCGTGACCACAGGATAAGCGGTGAAGTTAATGGATGGATGATTCGGAAACATGTCTAGTTCATTGTAAATTAACTTTATATGAAATCGCATTAACCCCTATCTTACCCTTACAGGTCTCAAGAGTTCAAACGGATTCAGATTCTGATTATACAAATGACAGTGATCCTGAGTTCATACCACACGCTTCTGATAGCTCCTCTGATACTGAAGTAAGTACAGAGCGCTATAAAGCTGCTAAAAGTCGGTCTCCCAAGAAAAGGAAAAAAGTAAGAGACAGGGCTCTTGATGAACTGTCTCCGGTAGAGATAACTCCCCAGGAAAAGCAGAAAATGCGAGACAGTGCTGTGGATGAGATGAGCTCCATTACCATCCCAAATGATTCAAACAAGAGACAGTATTGTATGTTCTGTTTCACACCGTATTTTAAAATTGCACGACATCTTGAGTTTGTTCATTCAAATGAAAAACAGGTTGCGCAAGCGGTCGCACATCCAAAAAACTCAAAAGAGAGAAGAGTTGCCTTGAATCACCTCAGAAAATTTGGTAATTTTGCTCACAATGCAGAAGTAGTAAGAAAAGGAGCTGTCAATATGATTGCTTGCTATCAATCATCAAAACAAAGAGAAGGAAAAAACTTCATACTTTGTATTTATTGCCAAGGACTCTATTCAAAAAAGTCTTTATGGAAACATGTTAAAACATGCCCTCTAAAAAGGGATGAAGGTAACCCGAAATGTGGTAGAAAACGTGTTCAAACCCTGTGTGCCCTTGGAACACCGGTAGGCCTTGACATTAGTACTGGGCTGAACGAAATCAATTGTCACTTGACATATGACAACATTTAATTTATTGTAAAGAATGACAAGTGCATAATGCAATTAGGTGAACATATGTTCAACAAAATGGGGTGTAAAAATTACAGACAGGATTACATTAGGCAGAAGGTAAGAGAAGTCGGGTGACTTCTACTCGAGGCAAGAAAGGTTACCCCGCTAAAGACGATGGAAGACTTCATTATACCTGCAAACTATCATCATGTAATAACAGCAGTAAAATCTTTAACTGGTCACAATTGTAAGGATAATGTTTACCGTACTCCCTCTCTAGCTTTAAAAAGTGGCCACAGTTTACAGAAAATCTGTAGCATTATAGAAAGCAATGCAATGATTATTGGAGACCACAGTTTGGCAGAGTCTGCTTGATGCTTCAGACAAATACACATAGCAAGATGGAATGAGTTTGTTTCAGCTGGGGCTTTAACAACACTAAAAGAGGCCAAGTGGAACACTCCTTAAGTTTTACCATTCACCCAAGATGTAGCATTGCTGCATTCTCATTTGGTGAAGAAACAAGAGGAATTGCAAAGAATTCTAGAAATGTGTCCCTCACGAGAAAGCTATGTTTCACTTGCACAAGTAACACTGGCCCAAGTCATTGTTTTTAATAGGAGAAGAGGAGCTGAAGTATCCTCGATGTCAATGGCTTATTTTGCATCTAGAAATCAGTCAGAACTCCATGAGGACATTGCGATATGTCTATCTGAATTTGACAAGAAGATATGTGAATATTTTACTAGAGTTGAGATCAGAGGAAAATGTGAACAAAAGGTACCTGTCTTGCTGAAACCATCTATGGTGGCTGCTATAGAGCTTCTGATTAAAACTAGAGAATCTTGCGGAGTGCCATTAGAAAATCCCTTCATCTTTGCCCGACCTGGGGCATTGTCTTCCTACAGAGGTAGTGACTGCATCCAAAGATTTGCTAAGGAATGTGGTGCCAAAGACCCCAAGGCGCTGTCATCAACTAAACTTCGTAAACACATTGCTACGATGTCAAAGGTGTTGAGCCTCAATGAAAATGAAGCGGACCAATTAGCCAATTTCCTAGGACATGATATCCGTGTCCACAGAGAGTATTACCGCCTTCCTGAAGGAACATTGCAGCTGGCAAAAATGAGTAAAGTTTTGATGGAGAAGGGAACACTGTCTGATTTCAAAGGAAGAACACTAGATAAGATTGAAATTTCCCCATCTTGTAAGTTGTGTTAAGTCAAATCATTTGAGATAAAGTTGATCTGTGTTAGTGTGAAGAGTGTTTTTAAAGGAATTTATTATATTTATTTCATTGTTAGAACAACTAGAACAAGTATGCGATGAATCAAGTGAAGAGGAAGAGCCTGCAGATGATGTCGATGTTGGTAAATCTGCTTACATAAGTGCTGACAGCACTGAACCAATTCAACCTCCTGGGTTAATACTTCAACAGAAAGGTAATACATCAGTCTCAGTATCTCATCATTGTCCATTAGACTTTCAGTTAAAGACAAGTGACGGTGTCACATATCTGGTGGACAATTTTTTCTTAGTCACGCTTTCTACGTGCAAGTCACAATCTGCACAAAATTGGGACTAAGGGGGTTTTGACTAGTAGAACCTAATCAAACATCAGAAAATGTCCCAAAGGTGTGTCAATAAATTGAGCAGGCAGGAGTCTTTCATCTTTAAATCCTTCACTTCACCAAATATTTTGCTACCTACTGTTGCATGAACCCAAGAAGGATGCAGAAATATTACTTTTCCAATACGGGGGAGGCTACTCAGTCCCTTGAACTTTTACCTCCATCCCCCTTATTTCCACCCCCCCAAACCCCGTTTTTCCACCAGAGGGGGAGGACCTTTGGGTTTTTCTTACACCCGCATTCAAGGACAAACACCTGGGGGGAGAGGGAGCCCTATAGCAGCCCTACGGATCGCCTCTCAAAGCGATCTCCCCCATTGCTATAGTGTCGTTAACTGTTTACCAAGCCCAGACAATGTCTAACACTCAATCTCTTTCACCTACCTTCCTCTGTTGACGTTTTGCAGCACCAGCAGACGAAGGTCGATTCCTGCGGTCAGGAAGCTGTTTGAGGGAGGCCCAGTTTCACACGTTCAAACCTGCTGCTCTGGGTTTCTGCGTGTGTGAGAGCACTAGGCGCGCCTGTTCAGAAGCGGCTGTGTCTTTAAGAGACAACCAAACTACTTTTGTAGTTAAGGCCTGTTAGACCCGAGAATTATCAGAGCCCAAAAGGGGACCAAACTATATTATTATAGTCAGAATCTCAGAGGCTGGTATTTATTTCTCAGATGATAAGTTTTATTAGCAAAAAACAAGGAGCATCAGGTTACATACACATGCTCTCTCCTATAAGCTAAGTGGAGCAACGGTTACACAGATGGCATCAGGCCACCATATTGACATGAGCCAGCTCTTTTATGTAAGATTATTGGAGCAATGGTACATGGATTTGTGTATGTCAAAATAGCAATAGCACAGCGCAGTAATATACAATTAGCGTATATTAATATATTCAATAGCACAGTGCAATTATAGCTGCGACTAGGGCTGTTCGACTCCAGAAAATATGGAGTCGATTCAAATTCCGATTCCTAATCTTGGGAGTTGATGGAATCGACTCCTAGAATCGACTTCTTAGAGCTTTTAAACCGATTCCGATTCCGTGTTTTGAAACTGAGCTGATTGCCTACATCAAGGTCAGAAGAGGGCCAGTGTATTTCCAGAGTGTAATATCTAATCAGGGTTGTAGTGCTATTTTATTAAGTACCGGAGCGCAGCCGTAATGACTATGCAAACATACAATTCTCATAAAATAACTGCAAGGCATATACGAACAATTCAAAATGTTGTCACCGGGACAACACCACATTGTTTAAATGACCTGGAATTGACCTGCATTGTTTTACGTAACGACCACGGAGGACAACGTAACTATGTTCAAAAAGCAGCAATTTTGCACTGTAATCGCAAACAATAATGCACAGCTATAGATGTGGCGGGTGTTCGAAATGGGTAAAAGTATTGACAATCCCGAACATTTAAATACAAGCCTTGGTTACGTTAGCCATGCCAATACGGTTTTTGATTCATGTTTCTATTACTAATGTAACCAACCACGCTGTTAGATCATGATTATTTGTATTATTATTATTAGATTACAAGTTTAGGGGAGCCTTCTAGGCTACGTTCATATCAGCCACGCTGTCAGGTTTTTTTTGACCGCAGATTATCCAATTATGAGATGCCGGGCTACACTCAGAAAAAAAGGTACAGAAAGGGTACAGATTTTTCCTCAAAGGTACAAATATTGTAGTTGTACTTTAAAAGGTACATAAATGGGCCTTGAAGAACTAATATGTACCAGGTTTTGACATGAAAGGTACAGACAAAACCTATTGTACATATTTGTACCTTACTAGAAGGAGGATGGGGTGTGTGGGGGTGGAGCGGGGATTTGTGGAGGGAAAAATGTAAGGCAGGGATTGGGGAAATAGCCCAGAGACCCTTATGATTGGTGATTACATTTTGAGCGCCCCTAAACCAACCGTCAAAAAATAAATTAATTACCCCATTTTGGTCCTCACCTCCTGACAATGGCGTTAGATAGCTTATTGTCTGATGCCGAGCTCATACGAAAGTTGATAGATGGTGGTCTAAACATCACGGAAAATGAAGCCCAAAAAATTAAACGATGAGTACATTCAATTTAAATATGTAACACTCTTGCCAGCCCCCTTTCCACCAACTCTCTAGCTAGCTTGCTAGCCAACAATTGCTAAGCCCTTGCCAAATTAGTTATATATTGAATGCTCATGTTTGAGGTCTGCTTAATTATATCAGCTTTAATTAACCCCCGACTTCGATCATGTGAACCAGATTAACCTTGTCAAATATAAGCATTCAACGATGACTAGCTAAGGCAGTTAGCTAACGTTGGCAAGCCTAGACAAATCGGCTAACTAGCTAACTTAACCAATATGGTTTGCTAGCTACTAGCTAGCTACATCATGTCATTACACTATGGGCCATAGAATGGCTTACTGCGGACAGTTACAAATTGTATTGTTCTTTTACTCGTCTCGTAGTTTCTTTTAACTACAGTAAGAATGCATCTACTGCTCTAAATGAGTCAAACTGCTCTTAAATTGAAATTAGGCACCACGCCATATACTTTAGTTTAAATCAGAGCTTTTCCGTCGATCAAACCATTTAGTAATAGAACGCACCACAGTATATTTGTTTTGAGGCCTGCTTTTCGAGGCGCTAATTTGGTCTAATTTAAGTTTCAGACATGTTGTCACGAAGGCAGATACTTCCCCTTTCAGTTTCATCACGACAGGTGATTTTGCCCCAAAACATTTTGGACAGTCAGTATGTCCTTAAATTATCAATATAGCTAGCTAGCGTTTACTAAACCAACCTTTTCTTAATTTATTGTTATTACCTCAGCCTGAGGCTCAGGTTAACTTAACTGCCAACGTCGGTATCGTTTTTTTATACAACTGATATCGATCAAGTCATATCTGAGGGACTGGTTCATTCAATTTTAATGAGTCAACTGTTAAGACTTAACCATTTAGTTACATGTATTATATGCTGTGTATTAGACCACTTAATTACATATATTGTGTGCTGTGTATTAAAAGGACAATCCTACACATTATAATCTGTTCAAGGTCTGTCAATGGTCATTGTTACGATCTCGGTAGACTCTCCCCCTCTCTTATAGCGCACTCCTGTATTTGATACAACGACACAATGGCAGAGGCGAGCCTAGAGGCTTAGGACTGAGCCTGCGCACCAACAAGGGAGGGTCTAACGTCTAAACCAATGACTTCTCTCCATCCAGTTGACATATGATCTTGTATTCTACCACTGTATAAAAGGAGGACACACCCCTCCCAGGTGGCGGCATTCGGTAGACTGGGTTTGTGTGTCTGTGTGTGTGTGTCTGTGTGTGTGTGTGTGTGTGTGTGTGTGTGTGTGTGTGTGTGTGTGTGTGTGTGTGTGTGTGTGTGTGTGTGTGTGTGTGTGTGTGTGTGTAGGACAGCAGACTGGTGTAGCGTGGTGTTGCCCTTTGTTATCTTTTGATATCATCGTATTCTTGACATTATTATTTTGTATTGATTACTTTATTGATTAAAGCTTGCTATTGCTTATACCTTTAGTCCTGTCGTCTCTCAGAACTGCGGGACGCGACACAACACTGCCAACAGTTACCTTATTACAAAAAGCATGAGAAACCGATGTTAGATTTAGCAAAGTGGTAATTTTTAAGATGTGGTTAATTTGAACTGGGTGGTAAAATCACCCATAAAACCCGTGTGTGACAGCCAGGGCGCTTAAATGTATGATATTCAAAGTATTGATGGAACGAGAAGGACACGTAATATTGCGCAATGGGGGGCGGGTGAGGCATAGATTTGAGAAGCGTTAATATTTGACAAACTATCATAATTGTTAACGACCACGGCGGACAGTATATTATGTTCAACAGCAACATATGAACCGACCGCAAACGCATGCACAGCTAATAATGCAACACAGTAAAGGAAGGTGGACAACTGGCTAATATTTTACCGCCTTGTTTTAATGTCCACGAGCAACGCAGTTATGTTTGTAACAGCAATTTTATGCACTATTAGCAAATGCTATGGCTGTGGCTTGTGGTTTGAAATTCAAGTTTGGACAATCCCACAAATGTAAATGCAAGCCTTGTTTACCAATGCTAATAATGTTTTTGATTACTTCTATTGCAAATGTAACCAACCACGTTATAGATCATCATTATTGTATTATTATTAAGCTGATTTTAAAATGCATGTACCCGATATATTATATTATATAATTATAATGTGTATATATATGTGTATATAATACACACATAATGCCTTATGAGTAATGGTCACTAATACAATGTCCTTTTTTCCTTAGACAATGAAGTGGATGGAGAAAGAAATGGCCTAGACTTAACTGAAGCTCAATCCTGACAAAACAGAACTCCTCTTCATCCCCGGGAAGTCCAGCCCATTCCAAGACCTAACCATCATCGTTGATAACACTGTGGTCATCTCTAGAACGACAAAGAACCTGGGGATCACCCTGGACTACCAGCTGTCCTCAGCTAACATAGCGGCAGTAACACGCTCCTGCAGATTCCTTCTCTACAACCTCAGGAGGATATGGCCCTTCCTTTCAAGAGAGGCTGCGCAGGTCATAGTCCAGGC
>JAPMUY010001752.1:5000-50000 GCA_026901105.3 Galaxias olidus
ATTAGGACACGTTTGAATGTATCTACAGTATTGGTCATTGAAACGACAGATTGAGGAGTGAACTGGAGATATGCCACTTCACACTGTAACCATTGACGGTATGAAACTGATACGGATCTCCTCAGCAACTGTTAACATACCAGCGGTTTCTGCTCGGTGCTTGGGTCAAGTTGGAGGTCACCTTATGGGCTCTTCATGGAGGTCCCTCTGACTAACCTGATTGGTCAGAAAAAAAAATTGCCGCTTTGGTCTCTGATTGGTGAGGTCATGTAATGAGGTCATCAATATAAACTGCCCTAAACCAATGAGGACTAATCCGCTTGAGCTGGGGTCACAATCTCTATGCGGCTCATTTCTCTGTTACAGGAAACTGCTATCAATGTTTTTCAAAATATTCGCTTTGACAGTGAAGATGCAATTTTATAAAAATAAATAAATAAATAAAAGGTTTTGTTTTTAAATCAAGTGAATACCTCAAGGTTTTCTTTTAATTATTGATGGAGTTGGTTTTATTACTTTTTGGTTACTGGGGGCGACACCACTTTTCCCAGGGCTCAAAACGATATCCTTTCTATGTTTTTTATGCAAAAATGTATGTCAAACTTAATTTTATTAACTTTTTGTCATGGCTATTTTTAGGGCATGGTCAATACATGTAAAAACACCAGCAAGCGGTTTCAGAATGTAAATGAATAATCTACAAAACAGTAACTGCGGGCTGGCCATAAATCTGTTTGGGACCCAGCCTACATGTGGCCAACTCACTCTGAGAGATGGCAACCCACAGCGCAGTCTGACCTGCACGGTTACGGACATGTGTACATCAGACTTGCCTGACACCCACACACACACACACACACACACACACACACACACACACGCACACACACCCACATACACACTTCCCTCCTACTACATTCCCCCACTCCTCCTGACCCGCCTTCCGCCCAGTGTTAGATGGGTGTGGAACAGCTGCACGGCTACTTGTCTGCTGTGAGTTAAAGCGAGGTGCCTGGCCGTTGGCTTTTATTGATAATATTACACTACATGATGTAAATATGGCCATGACTGCAGCGACCCCCCCCCCCCCTGTGCTCCCTCTCTTGACCCTCGGCACGATGTGTGTGTGTGTGTGTGTGTGTGTGTGTGTGTGTGTGTGTGTGTGTGTGTGTGTGTGTGTGTGTGTGTGTGTGTGTGTGTGTCAGCCCTGACCCTCTCACACTCCTCCCTGAGGCACGACACAGACAAAGGTTTCTCTTTGCAGGAAGCCATGATCATAAGTTCAGCATAATAAATATATCCAGCGTTTGACTTGACCACAAGTAGATCTTGTCCCAATACCTTGATGTCTATTTCCCCCCTCCCTTCTTTTTGGGTCCAGAACCTCCTGCCGAACAGTAAATAAGCTGTTCCCGGGGTCGGTGTCTCGGGGAGGTTCACGCACGGGCAGAACGGCTGGATTTCAGAGAGCTCCCAGAGTCCAAGGGTCAACGTTTTCTTCCTCGGTTGATTTTTTTTTACATAATCAGTCTTTATGTCTTAGAGGGTACAAAGTAAAGAGTGTGTTAGAGAAAATGAAAGATACGGAGCGGTCTTAGACATGGCCAGCGTTCCTCTGGCTGCTGAAGGCCACCGATTCATAGAGCTGTGGTAGCTGATGTGGAGCCACAGAGCTTTGTGAAACATACTGTGTGCCCACTGTGGGGCGAGGTACCAAATGTGCTTTTGTCATCTCTGTGGTCAACAAATACATCTCTACTGCACGCACGCACGCACACACACACACACACACACACACACACACACACACACACACACACACACACACACACACACACACACACACACACACACAACAACAACCACACTGCCCTGGTGTCATCTACAATGTGAACAGTGTCCTATTTACATGCTCTGACCTATCGGGTGTTAAGACTGCTTTTATGGCTACTTATTGGCCTGTGTCTACTGTCCTAACAATTACCACACTGATGCACACACACACACACACACACACACACACACACACACACACACACACACACACACACATACACACACACACCAACACATACACACACACAAGCAAAATAGTATGCATTAATAAAATATGAAATAAGATAAAATCTTTAACCACCAACTCACACATACATACAGACACACATGCACAAACACACACAGAGACACACTCTGACACACACGCACTCATATACAGTAGATCCAGATGGGAGAGGGGCCCACAGCTGCAGTCCACCCACACACTGCATCCCATTCCATCCCTTTCCACAGTGACGGGAAACACAGCTTCCCACCCTGCTATTCCTGAGGCAGACAGACAGACAGACAAACAGACAGGAAGCAAATGTGCCGTTTATTAAACCCTCCTTCCAAATCGGCTCCATCTCCCCGACGTTACTCCTGACTGTTTGGGAAATATGACAGTATTGAGACAAAGGGGCCTTATTTCATTAGGGTTATTATGTTAGTTGTCTGATTAGATTCTGCTGCTGGATTAGCCATCTGCTAGCTGAGAGGAGGAAGAGAGCTACAATGTACAGGCTGGCTGTATGGTTTCCTATAGAAAACGGACACGTTCAAATGTCAAAAAAGAAATAAAAAAAGAAGCATTACACGAGATGCACAACCAGTTTGAAACAATAAATGTTCTGTTCACACTTGACCCTTTCTTGTTTGTGTAGAGCAAAAATGTTTAACTGTCAAAGACATTGTAAAACCTAATTCAGAGGATATAATTAAAATAAACACTGCACTGACTGGGACACACTGAACAACTTGTACAGCATTAAAGGTATATATATATATACAATATACAATAAAATAATCAACAGAATGTTAGGTTTGGCTTCAGCATAAAAGTAGATTTTGTTAAAGATGTATTTAGGTGTTTAAAAGTGTATACAGGGGCTTGTGGTACAGTTCTCTGTGCGTCAATGGACAGAGTTGGGATGGTGTGCGAGGGTCACAGTGTGGAATGGACACATGTAGCAATCTATCACGCGTCTCTCAGCGCCTATTTGGGTGGCCCCGCTTGGGTATTGTTGCAATTTAGTAGCAATTGACAGTAATCCCTCTCTCTGCCTGTGTGAAAGCCCATCTTCCCACTGCATGGACAACAGCACGTCTTCACTAGAGAAAACACATGCCTCAGACTTCCTTGTCTCTGAGCTGACTGCGTGTGGAGGGATTTGACGTGGGGCTGGTCCGCATAAACAATATAATGGAAGGATTTGGGCAGAGACATAAACATAAAGTTACTAAAGCGAGAATGATAAAAATAACAATACAATCTATTTTTTTATTTCTTTATAATATATCAGAGTTCAAATTGTATTTATATCTGTACCATATCAGCAAAACAGAGATGCATCAAGAAAAAAAGGTACTTTTAACTTTACATTAGTTTTTCTTGATATATGATCGATGAAAAAAGTGAGTGTTACCGTGTGCTTTTCATGTTCTCATATATAGTGAAATTGATTAATAGTGGGTTAATATGATAGTATGATTACACCACTACTGCTGGAATGCAGAATGTAACAGCTTACCACAACCTGATGTTTATGTACATTTAGTCCTCTAAATGGGAAGGAACATAAATATATGTGTCTATATATACATACCACACTATATGTATATATATATATATATATATATATATATATATATATATATATATATATATATATATATATATATATATATATATATATATATATATATATGTATATGAATATATGTATATTTGAATTGCATGTTGTCTCATTTGATCATGGCAGGGCTGGACAGGGCAGGGCAAAACTTAATGACTCGCAAAGCCTGAAATACCAGACTCCAACGTTACTATATTGAGATATTACATAGAAACTATGCTGCAATGGGAAGTTCAAGCTTGTCCTCCTGGTCTCACAATTTGGCTGTTAGTGAGAAACTCTCAGGTCCTATGTCCAAATAAAAACACATACCTATGATGCCAGTAAGCTCAGTCGGCTGTCTCCAAAACAGAGACACTGGTGCTATAAAGAAGGGAGAAAACTAGTAATGTCCAATGATGCATGAGCCACTTCCCTAGCAAAAGCCCCATCTTTCCCTTCAAATAGCTGTGGTTGCTATACCCTCCGAGATTGATTATAATTATTAGCTTCCTGAACAAAGCTTTTGGAGTTTTGCAGGCGTTTAATAAGCCCAAAGGCAGAATTAAAAAGCAATCATGAAATCCAACTCTTCCATATAAAAACAAGCAAGCATGTGGCAGGCCTTGTGTCGATTTATAAAGCCAACATGTATTATTATTTATACATCTGAAATATCAGCTATTTGAACTTCCCAGTAAAATGGTTTGATGAATGGCAAAATTGACAAGGAAAGAAGTCATTAGAACAATGAGAATGGTTTAATTCTAAAGTGGTCTGGATAGGGACTGGCTGAATATACAAATATACAAAGGAAACAGTGGCTGCAACATCAATGAGTGGAGGTACATTGATCAAGCCTACATTACTTACAGAAACTCCTGTTTTGCTGATTAGATAACAATTCTATCCCCTTTAACTTTGTCTCTATTATAGGAAAACTCCTGCTTGACCTAACAACGGTTTGTGTGTATTTTTGAAAACTTTTTTTATTCCCAGTATTACAATTGTAAACAAATGGTACTAACTTTCAATGACTTTTTTGTTCCATAGTCCACAGGACGTTTTTGTTTTTGTTTGCAGGACTGTTCTTCGACCTGTTCTTAAACTACATTCAACTCTTGAACTCAGAGAAGGAGCACAGGTTCACGAACTAAATCCAATGCATCAGTATACATTCAAACATGACACAACAATGGCCGAACATAAATACCCTTCTATCACTTAGTTGTCTGCAAGCTACAACCTATATAATGTTCAGAATTATACGCCACTACTTTTCTCTATTGTACCGTGCCATACCAGGACTACAACTGACTCAATCATAGAGGTATTTACTGCCCATATGGTCAGTGGCACTCGCTGAACTCTGTGTTTCAAGTGAAACCACAAACCCCTGTAAAAAGCACGGGTACAGGAATGGATACAAATTCAAGCATTAGCACATCACTAATTACTCCAGGATAATTTTTTATCAATTCTGTCCTGACACATGAGCCCTGACGCTTTTAAAACGTGAGCCGCTGCATGACGGAAGAACACTAAGCAACATTGCCAATTTCTACAAGCCGAGGGCAGCATAGTGATGCAAAGGCACAAGGTTTTTAAGTTTTTGCACGCCCGGACATTACACTGACTCCCGGTTGGTTTTCCCGTTACAACTTCCAGGTGAAACTGCTTTGTTCTCACTCGTCCCCCAGCGCCTTGCTGGCACGCTCATGCAGAGCCATGACTTTAGAGTCTCGTTCTGCCACGAAGAGTTCCGCCTCTTTATGCCCGTCGTCTGGCTTCTAATCAGGAATTCATCAAAATCTACTTTCACCACCACATCTACTGCCAGAGTGGCACACACACACACACACACACACACACACACACACACACACACACACACACACACACACACACACACACACACACACACACACACACACACACACACACACACATTGCATAGGGTGTTTATCTGCAATCACACAGTAGCACAAACCTGACAGACTAATGAAAACAATGAAGACGCAAGATGTCTATTAAGTATCCTATCGTCGTTCAGAGAAACCCTCTGAGAATGAAATCACAATCGTATCAGTTTCAATCCAATCACTCACATCTGGCAGCGGGGCCAGGGAAACAACAAGGACGACTAGGAGAAATGGGAAGAAGGGAAAGTCCCCACATCAGTCAAATTATTTATGTTTCTTCATCTGGATTTCTAAAACCATTGGAGTGAAGTTCAGTCATAATCCAGTCATGTTTTCAATTGTTGAGTATGTTCATAGGGTGGTTGGATCTCTGAGCGTACAAGGTAGTGCTGTCTCTGGTAAGTCAGTTGGAACCATAGACATCAATCTTTACTGTATCTATATGGTTGGCAGGTAAAATTGTGATATAGTGCGCCATGCCCATTCTGGACAGTGTCACATGTGAGGGCCAAGCACTTGATATGTAAGCCAGTATATGCCGTGTATCTTATGCGTACAAGAAATTGATAAAAAGCACAAAACAAATGTCATGTCAATCACTTAAAATTTTTTTGAATATTTGGTCATCTAGCTTGAATGTCATTGTATTCTCAGTAATGGATTGTCTGTCTTGTTAATGACGTTTTAAGACGGAGACCTGTTTAATGTTGATCCAGTTAGGCCTTACACAATTTTTTTGCCAAAGGTAAATCTAATGAATATCTGCATTGGTTTCCAAAAGGGTGTTTAGGCTACCTGTTGCCTGTTTGTGTTGGCTTGACAAGACACAGGCTCAGTAAGAGTCACGCGCGGCGCGCGCGGGGGTCCCCAAGGATCATTAAAGCTAGCAACCATGAAATATCACAGTGAAAGAATTGCTCTCCACTTCGAATTATTGCCAAGTGCGCGCTGTGGCCGAGCGTAGACGCAGAAACAAGGGGCTTAGTGTAATGAAGAAGGGACCATGCCAGGATTTGAAAATAAACAGGGATCACATCAAATGATTGATTGAATTAATTAGTTTGAGTAGTGTTGCGAAAATACGCTTCTGGGGCATATGCTCGCTGCATCTTGGAATGCTCAACGATTGCCACTTGTTGCTCAAACTCATGCTACTCACTGTTGTTGAGTCATCTATTAGTTTGTTTTATTTGAAACAAAGAGACAATGTCATTGCAAATGGAATGTTGTGCAATTTTTTTTTGCATAAATTACCCTTTTTTTCTAAAAATCATTAGAATAGGCCATATTGACTCCATGCGAGTCTGGCACTTGCCACTTTTGGCACCACATAAAAACTTTAGGGCTCAGCCCTATGAGACCAACCTTTGGCCATCTGTTAAATTGAGAGACGATCTCCAAATGTCTTACCCTGCTCTCTCTTCCGCACTGGCCTACAGGGTAACAAGATAGATGTAAACATTCAATTATTGGATAGGCCATCATTCATATACTTAAAAAACATAGACACGGAGAATCTGGGTTTAATATTCTCTCTCTCCCTTTTTTTCTCTCTCTCTCTCTCTCTCGTCCATAAAAAGAATGTTGTTCATCAACCCCCGTTGAGAATGTCATTTCAGACGGGCCTAAAGGGAAGAAAGCAAGGTCTCAATGCGCCACCCCAGTCTCCTCCCAGAACACATCTTGCAATGATCAGCCCAATTAGTGGAGGTCGCGGCGGAGAGGGCTCGGGTTAGCGGTGGGAGGTTGTGAAAATAGGGGGTGGCTATTAGAAGAAACGTGATCCCCATTCATCAGCGTTGTAATAATCACGGCTTCAGACGAGCCACGCGGGCCCGGTCGAGGCTCTGATCAAAATGATCCGTGGAAACAAGAGGTTTACAAACACTGTCAAGGTAAGACGGGGACCTTGATTTGGCCTGTCACTTCGGCCGCTCCTCCGGCCTATACGACCTATGATGGGCAACTGACAGTACGGTGGCCAACTGTAATTCTCTTTCACTATTATGAAAGAAATTATTAAAGGCAGACAAAGACCGCATAGAGCATGGACATTCACTTCAATTGAGTGAATGGAGTTTTGTTAAAAAAATTTTTTTTTAAAAATACAACAAATGTAGGCTACTCTAAATTCTTCATCTCAATAAGAGACATCAACTTTGTGAATTGATGGCGGTAGTTGGCAGCGGCCCTAGTGGTGGTGTAGCACTAAAGGCTTCACATGTATATTTAACATTAAATATATTATAAATATATATATAATATATATTATATATATAACATAACAATGAATCTCACAAAAAATGTCTAAATAATTTAAAACAAAATATATGTGACAGTAGAATGACAGAAAAGGGTCAATAAGGCCAAATCCTTGAGGTAGTCGGCCCACACCACTGCCATTCTCACCGCCGACTACCCCAAAGCTTGATGTATGTTTTCCGTTCAATTAAAAGGCATTTGGCTGTTTATTTTAGATTGTCGAAGAAGATAAGTCCATTTAAAAGCTGCTGGAAGTGGTAGAACTGTCAAACAGTGTTTGGGGCTTATTTTTAATGCTCGGATACTATTTGCTCTCAGAAAAAAAATCACTTCACAAAATTGTGGCCTATTAATAACACGATTCTTGACAAATCTGCGATAGAAAAAGAAGGGTTTGGCCAAATTAAGTGAACACTACTACTACTACTACTACTACTAATATTACTACTACTACAGATACTGCTATTAGACCTACAACTAATGATAATTATTATTATTATTAATAATAATAATAATAATAATAATAATAATAATAATAATAATTAATTATTAATAATAATAATAATAATAATAATAATAATAATAATAATAACAAAGTTCTAATATAAAAACTAAATATTTTATGTATCGTTAACTAGTATACCAACTAATTCATTAGGCCTAATATAGTTCGCTTTGTACACGTTAAATTTACCGATTTTTTTTTATCCCCTTCTTTTACAGGTTTAAAATCAAAGCGATGTTAACCTTGAATATTAGATTCAACTGCTCCAGGTGCATTTGCTGCAGACAAAACAGAACAGAAACATATCATGATTTCAAACCAGATTGTTCCTCACTTTCTTTTCAATTAATTTTTTTAAATGAAGGCCCTATCAGGTTCACTTCCCCTTTAACAACAAATAATTAAATTAAAAACTAATTAAAGCTTGCTTGAGAGCTTTGAATATAGTAGAAGATTGTATAATTAAATTAATAAATAAAAACTGTTTAAACATGAACATTTAAATTCCCATATGGAAGCATTGTCAGTCCACTAACTTACGCCGAGCCAACTGTTCTTAATTTAATGTTTTTAGTGTAATTGTTAATTTTATTTACTAGAGATAATTAAGTACGCTACTGTTTAAAATATAGTGCATGTGCCAATTTTGTGACAATAACCTAAAAAGCTATGCATTATATTTTCAAAATGTAAATCAAAGTATTATTTTTATCAGCTTCTTTGTTTGGCTTAAATAAAAAATATGGATAGTAAACATATTTTCTATACTTATAAAAGTAAGATTTTTGACTGCTATTATTAAGACGGATGAAAACCGAGTATGTGGAGTCCAGACATTCAGTCTGCAGTCCTCCGGTGCACGGCGCGCGCTCATACCCTGTAATCACACTTCTTGTCTGGAAACAAGGTTTCGAGCCAACCTGTCCGCCTGCCTGGCTGCGTGAGATACACTCCTAACGAGAACCTAAACAACTTAGTCCTTCAAAACACCCGTTTACGTGTCTCTGCCATTTTCCTTTCATATACTGAGAGTCAGCGGTTGTACTATCTTTCTCAAAACATAATTTTGCTGAGCTTTCTTGTGGGTTTTAAAGATGTAATTAAGTTATAGGGAGATCACCGCTGGTTAGATGAAAGCTATTCGGTGCGCCTGAGAGAGCTTTCCACAGAGAGGAAGAGGTGTATGTAGGCCTCGGGTGATAACTGATTAAGGTAATGGAGAGGCCAAGAGCGATAGAGATCTATCCCAGCTGGTCACTCTTCCATAGTCAATAATACCCCTACCCGAAACAGATCTGTAGGGTGTCATACATGTGAACCGTCAAAATATGTTGACAAATCTTTTGCGGTCATTTTGTTAAAGCACTTTTTTTTTTTAAAAATTCAATAAAAATATATCTGCATTTGTTCGCACAAAAACAAAATTTCTTACCGGTATATGATGTCATTCATCTCTTCAGCTAGCGGTCAGAAGTACTTGTAACAACCCTCTTCCACCGTCCTATACCACGCTCCCTCCCTTCTCTTGGCCCAGACAAATAATCCAGAGCATCCACACACACTTTTTTCCACCGATTGTTTGGCTAACCAGGCACCCATACTTCACTTAATAATATCTGTGTCGTGCCATAACATGAAGTCCTACAATGTGAAGTCCCACAATGTGTTCAAGTGTACGCATGAGTTTTATTATTCTTATCGCCTTGCACGTTGCAGGTATCAGCCGGAAGAGGTAATAGTTGAGTAAACCACTTAAGCCATCAACATCAAGTCAAAACTTGTGTAAAACATTGGACCACTTTTTAATGTATTATACAGGTAAATCATTACTTCTGTCTGTTGCAAGCAAAACTTTGCGCTTGTGATTACTGTATCAACGTTATACATAGTGTAAAAAGTAATAGGATTTTTGTAATACCATTAGAAACCTATTAATGGCACATATGATTAAACTAAAAAGTTAAGGGGTTACAGTATTCATTTATAAAAGCACCAGTAACCCAGTTAGGCGGTAGACATTTGAGCCATGTGCAGCCAGCAACATGCTCTGTGCGCGCACGCGTCAGGCATACCGCGCTTTGAACTGGCTATCGCGTCATCCTCCCCCAAACGCCAAGATTATCGTTGCTTCAGCCCAGTTTTGCGCTGCGCTCTTTGGGTACTCGAACTGTCTGTCAAATAAAGTAGAAAGGAAAACAAAATGTTTTAGAAGAAAAATCTGGGCTATATTTCTATTGGGAGGCGGGCTGAAAACGACGGGAACAATCCGTCAGCTCGGCCAGGGAGCCACCTCAAAGCCTATCAGGTTTCCTTGAATGACAGCGTAACCATGGCAAATAATTTGACTAAAACTATTGTCTTATCCTCGCCATCCCCGGGTCAGATAACCGACCAATCAGAGTTCACATAATCGCTTTCCTTGCCAGCTTAGAATAATATTATTAAAACAAGCCAGCGAGCCTGGTCTTCGCGAGTAGGTTATGGTGAAACGACATAGAAAAGGTGGAAGACCGTGAAAGGAGTAAAAACTTTCTCCCTTTCTGACTACTTTAGCGGAATGCTGCTGGGCGTTTTGAATGGCTTAACTGGACTTTTGTCATTACGCGTTTGGATCTCCCGATCACCAATAGTTCTACTTTTTCATAGTTTTGCGCTCATGGACTTACAATGTGTTCGGTTTGATGTCTACAATTAATTCATCATAGAAAGGTGACGGAGAAGTAAGCAGGAGCAAAAACAAACATATTATATCAGTTTATTTTATAACTATGTCTATGCTTCCAACATTTGGCTTTACGCAGGAGCAAGTAGCATGCGTCTGTGAGGTCTTGCAGCAGGGAGGAAACATCGAACGTCTCGGTCGATTTCTGTGGTCATTGCCCGCCTGCGAACATCTTCACAAGAATGAGAGCGTCCTGAAAGCTAAAGCCGTGGTCGCCTTCCACAGAGGGAATTTTAGAGAGCTATATAAAATACTGGAAAGTCACCAGTTTTCGCCCCACAACCATCCAAAGCTACAGCAACTGTGGCTGAAAGCGCACTACATAGAGGCGGAGAAGCTACGAGGCCGTCCACTCGGCGCAGTGGGAAAGTACCGCGTCCGCCGAAAGTTTCCGTTACCACGGTCTATTTGGGACGGTGAGGAGACCAGTTACTGCTTCAAGGAAAAGAGCAGGAGCGTTCTCCGGGAATGGTACACACACAATCCGTACCCGTCCCCGCGGGAGAAGAGGGAGCTCGCGGAGGCCACTGGGTTGACGACCACGCAGGTCAGCAACTGGTTCAAAAACAGACGGCAAAGAGACCGGGCAGCAGAGGCGAAGGAAAGGTACGAGTAAGTGAAAGTTGTTGTTGTTTACTCCTTGCAGTTGTTTACTACTGTACTACTCATGTTATAGTTGTTTAATAGTACTTAACTAACTGTTGAAGTCCTCAGACAGGCAACTCTGTTCTGACATGCACGTCAAGGTTAAAGGAAACTATTCATTAATTTTATATTTACTTAAATAAATAGATAAATAAATCACAAAAAAAAACCTGTCACCCCTTTCTAAATGAACTAACATTTACACTAGGTGGGTATAGTATACGCTTTTTTAAAATAACCCAATTAAAATAATTTGACTGTCTGGCAATCTAAATTTTACAATTTGTAATGTGAAATGTTTACTTTTTCAGTTTATAAAATAATCATATACAAAAATGCAATTAATTATCCTAAGCTATATCCAAAGTTTGAGCTCTGTAACGCATATATAACTTAATGAAATGCACACAACTTTACAGGTCAATCAGTTGACTTTACTTCGTTGTAAGTTGTTTATAGGCAGTATTTCAAAGCTTCCAAATTACAGAGGGGTTAAAGATAAAGAGAGAAAGAAGAAGAAGAAGAAAAAATAGAGGGATATGGAGAGAGAGAGTTCTAAGACGTTTGCAGTCAGGTGCTCGGTGGGTAGGTGTCTTCTTTCACCCGCTGGCGACTAATTCAGGCTGAAAGCTCGGAGTAAATCATAGTGCTCCTCTGTAAAACCCTGAGCCACTGCGCATATGCACACGTTTAGCTATCATTAGGCATGACATTTATCAGCATTTATACAGTATGTCAGCCATACAAAGAGAAAGTGGTCAAAGTATGGTGTTTAAACAAAATCGCACACTTTGATATTATGTAGACTAGACCAAAATGGAAATTAATTAAGACAATTTGCTGTGCGTAGCCTGTGTGTGTGTGTGTGTGTGTGTGTGTGTGTGTGTGTGTGTGTGTGTGTGTGTGTGTGTGTGTGTGTGTGTGTGTGTGTGTGTGTGTGTGTGTGTGTTTGTGTCTGTGCATGTGTCTGTGCGCAACTGTGTTTACAATCCAGCAGCAGGAGCCTAAATGTGTCATTAAACGATCACATAGGACCTTTTAGCACTACGTATGGGTCAAGTGCAAAGGCCCTTACTAGTCGACATACCTTACTTAGCAAACACAAACTTCGATCATAGTTTGCAATTCGATTACTTCATATAGATTGCAAATGCAAAGAGGTTAGTCAAAACAACGTTCAAATAAAGGGTTACTTCGTGTTTAGGCTAATTCTTACGTGGTGCAGATTAGGCTTTCCTTTATTTTATGTAATTTACATAGCGTATTTAAAAACGATTTCACGATATGCCCATGTGTTTCTAATCGCATGTACTCTTGTCTTTATAGGGAAAACAACGAGAACTCCAACACCAACAGTCACAACCCACTAAGTTCTTCCATGAATGGAAATAAAAATCTACTGGGGAGCTCGGACGACGACAAAACGCCTTCTGGTACGCCGGATCATACGTCCTCTAGCCCGTCGATGCTTCTTAGCTCAAACTCGGGTCTGCAGTCTCTGCATGGCCTAGCTCCTCCGCCTGGACCTAGCGCCATCCCCGTGCCCAGCGTGGACTCCGTGCACCACCACCACTCCTTGCATCACGATACTATACTGAACCCTATGTCGTCCAACCTGGTCGACCTCGGCTCGTAGAATACAAGGGACTTCATACGTGGAGGATTTAGACAAGCTTCAGGCACTTCAGGCAAGGTGCAAAGGCCAAGAGAGGGGAGGGACAGACTGTGAATGGGACTAACGGCTTATGTGGTGCACTCACGGTGAGATGGTTATATGGTTGTAAGAGATGGGTTTCACCCATAGGTGAAATGTATTTTACCGGAATGTAATAATATTACATGTTATATTGTTGAAAACAATATGAATTAAATGTCTTAATTCTTGTTACTATTATCGTTATTATTTTAGGGGGTTAGATGTATTTACAGACACGAAAGCACCAAGTTATTGATTTCCCCTGACTTTAAGTTTACAGTTGCCAATATGTTTTCCAATAGAGCCATAATTAGTTTATTGTTTTGTTGTGGGGGTATCATATAAGTTGAACGTGTCTTGCAAAGAGCCGTCTACAAGATGAACAATTTTAAATCTCTTTGTATTTTCATTTGGCGACTGCATGTAAACTTTGCGATAGATAATAAAACATAAATCAATCCACCTATATAGTTTCATATACCCTTTACAATAAAATACAAGAAATGAATTAACTGAATAGAGAAATGGTTTGATTTCCCACATTATGCAAAACTTTGGTTAGATGTTGTCCTGCTTTTAATACGTCTGCTTTTTCATGTAAAAACACTGTTTCTTTTGGTAGCCTATATGATTATTTTACAGTTATATTCCAACGTTATATCACTACTCCTATAGACCAAATATTGCATGTTTTGCGGCAGGATAGGATTATAGCATAAGTTAGCAATACTTAATTATAATATTGACTGCTAATATTTTACTGCAGCTCATGAAGCCATGACAATCCTTTATTTAATTAATAAATACATGCATTGGAATTTGTTTGAAACTATGCCCTTAGTGTTGCATACCCAGAGTGCATACACTTGTTAGTGCCCTAGTCTACGCTAATGTTTGCTGTGAGCTGATACACTCGTGATAATATCCTCAGTAGACATGGAATACATGGCCATGAAGCATCACTTCAATCAACATAGGCCTACTCGTATGGCGCAACAACAGTTCTTGACAGAAATGGTAAATTAATTTCTAGTATTTAGTTATCACACTGGGCTACATATTGAAAAGTTTGTCCGTGTAGACTTTGAAAATAAACAATACAACGACCCGATAGGCGTGCTTAAGTGAGCAATATTTCACAGGCTGTTTTAACGACGCCTTGATGTTGAAGTGATGACATCTTATCTTTCTTCGCTTCGACGAAGAGAACAAAAGTGCCGTGTTCACGGGGACAAACAGAAAACTGGAATCGCGTGTTGATAGAAGATACTTTGTTTGAACAGCTTCGACCATGAAACACTCATTCCCTCTCTTCAACCAACTCTTCAAGCTTTTATTCCTGCATCTATTTAATAATTGAACTCCTCCATCTATTTTAAAACTTTCGTTAATGCTTTAAAAACAAATAGTTATTATTTCTATTTAAAAAATTTTTTTTTTTTAAATATTTTTGTTAACATCGTATTGCATACTAGGCTTTTCTCACATTTAGCCTATATGTCGTAACCTAGAGCTTCTAAATGCGATGGTATCTATAATGCCTTTATCATATCTGCCATCAAATCGAGATAAATGCATCTAAACAAAATGGTATGTCTTGTTTTGAAAACAAATGTCATAGTATACAAAGAAGTTAATTCCAGTATTAATATAATTATGTTGGAAATGTTTTCTAGTTTTCGTTGTTTGAAAAGTTATTAAAATGTATGACAGGCTATATATAAGCTCAACAGTTGCCCAAACATCGAATATAATAAGACTTTGTTGAGTTCACCTCGTTGCCTATGAAGGTCAACTAGACTTAGGCTAGACTGTTATCAACAATAATTATAGTGTAGGGGTCTACTCAAAACAACAATGTCCGTGTAGACATAATTCACAAGGTGTGCAAGATTCCCCGATTCTCCTAACTCTCACTTGTATGTCAAACTTGAAAACTTGTGAATGCAGTGTATGTGCTTGATGAGGGGTGGAGAAAGTTGTTAAAGTTTTCGGGCAGAAGATGTTAGGAAAATCGGCCGGCATTCTGAGCTAACAGGATTCTTATTGGGTATAAATGCTGCACAGCGCGCAGATTAAATGTTGGCAGGCAAGTTTATGGGGAGAATAACTGCATAAGTGCAACAACAAAAGTAATGGAATCAGGATAAATCATTAGGGAAGTCTGCATCACTTTAAATGTGAACTGCGACCTTATAGTCAACAATATTTACAAGAAACACTATGGCATAGGCCTCCTTATATGTCCAGGCTAGCAGAATTTGTAAAGTTGACATTGTATGCAAGCATAGACTAGTTAAGGTTTTTAATTGGGCATCTAGTGGACGTCATTGGTGAATAAACATATTGGGATGTTTAACAATTTATGCCTACAATAGCCACAAAGAAGATTTATACTAAAGCAATTTAAAGTGAACACATTTATACACTCCATTGTTTTAGAAGACGCGAAAAACCATAAAATGCCTTTTTGTGACTTTAATATAGGTACAGTTTAGTTAAGCCATTGCTACCGTAAACTAACCCTGTATTCAAATCCTTCCCCAAAATAATATTATTCCCAGTAATGCTATGTGACTTCAAATATAAAGTTTGAAAACACCCGGTGTAAATGTGTGCTAAATGGTTAGGCAATTGTGATTGCAGGTTAGATCTTCATGCACGAGGTACCCAATAATAACAAAATAAAGGTAAATCAGTCTCAATTTAAAAAAATCATATTAAGTGCAAAACAAATAGGCTACTCACTTAAACATTCACATTCTACATTACTTGGTTGAATTTTCCAATAATTTAGATTTATTTCATAAATATTGACCTCAATTGCAATGCATAGAGCTGCGTGATCATAATACATCCAAATTAAGTCCTAGCTGAAAACAAGTCATTAACTATCTATGCAGGAAATTTCTTGCTCAAATAGTCAACAAATAATTTTTCTCGTACAAAAATTGTGCCATTTGGAATATAATTTATATACTTATGGGGTTATTATTATTTGCTATGGATATTAAATTGTATTGATATATCAAATGAGAGACATTTAAAGTAATGTACTTCAATTGCATTACACATATTCGTAAATTCTTTTTAATATTAACAATTTGAATGTAAGATAATAATATATCCTAATACACAAACAAAGCAAAACAAATCTATCACAACGCTTTCGCAACCATCAATTAACTCCAAGAAAAACAACTTTAGACAATGGTTAAAACTTACAAAAAAATTTCGTAAGTCATCTCACGTTTCTTATTCATTGTACAAAGTATGAATATTTTTGTTACATTTTGCGAAACATGTATTTAAAAAAGTGCATGCTTAAAACTAGTTTATGAAGCGTTATTTTATTTGATCAGCCTTTAATTGATACTTTAATTGATTCTAATTGTTATGGAAGGCAGGCCAAATGTACATTAAACTTTCAAATTCAAGTGAGGAAAAATGATATATATTATAATATTATTATTATTATAATAATAATTATAACACCAAAAAAATCACACTTTTCAGAGGTGGACCCATTTAAAATCACTTTATGCATTGTTGTGTGGGTCGGAATCGAATATAAATAATTTGTGGGCTTGCTTCTCTTTTCTTTCGTTGTATTTTCTTTTTACAACTATTCGGGGTCAGTGGTAGGTCTATGTTTCTTGATGGACACATTGATTTCAACGTTTTTGAGCCAATGCGCATTTTGAGTGTATCAGGTGAATCCCATAAAACAAGATGAAACGGCTAGGGGAAACTCAGGGTGTTGTGTTACGGTCAACCGAGAGAGCGCGAGATGGCCAAGAGAGTATTAGGCCAGCATTAACGCACTCCCCGTGTGGCGGACGCATACAGTTACAGTGCAGTACACACAAAATATACACTCTTACACACGCACGCACACACACACACACACACACACACACTCACACACACACACGCATACCCACGCGCACACACTGCATTCGACCTTTGCGCAAGTCAAAGGTCATCGTGTATGCTTTCTTCTGATTCAACTTAAAAAAGACGGGAGGTAACTCTAACAAGCGATAATAAGAAAATAAACGGTGTGTGTGTGTGTGTGTGTGTGTGTGTGTGTGTGTGTGTGTGTGTGTGTGTGTGTGTGCGTGTGCGTGTGCGTGTGCGTGTGCGTGTGAGTGTGTGTGTGTGTGTGTGTGTGTGTGTGAATCCGCATGTGTACATGTTTTTTTCAAATATAGTTGATTGTTCAATGTTTATAAACACTGCTTTTAACGCAATGTTTTTTAGTGCTTTTTTATGCTGGCCAAGTGAACAATGTCACTGTATTTAATGTATATTGATGTTTTTGACACTAACCGAGCGTTTGGTCAACTCCTGATTTATTAGTCACTGTCCGCATTTATATGGGTATTTTTATTTTTCATGATGATGCACTTGATATTGTAGTACCCGTCATGTGGTCTATTTATTTGTGATTGTAAGTGCTATGTTGTCAATTTGACACAGAAGAATGCACGGTAGGCCTGTACACCAAACACATTTTTCACAAAACATCTGCCAAGCAGTCTGTCCTGTGATTGTGATGTTGACATATATAGTCAAGGTATGTGTGTGTGTGTGTGTGTGTGTGTGTGTGTGTGTGTGTGTGTGTGTGTGTGTGTGTGTGTGTGTGTGTGTGTGTGTGTGTGTGTTTGAGAGCCTATCTAATCTATATCTTGTTGGACTTTAATTCCAAGGATTGATAAATAGCAAGGGCATTTGACTGAATCCCATCGTGGCTTCAGGATCCTTCTGGATAGCTTTCCAGAATACAGCAAGTCATTTGAAGTCATTCCATTGACTTTATACCCAGATAAACTACAATTATTATATATACAATTCTTTCAGAAAACATTCACTGAGAACTCACAGGGCAAGTATCTCACACAAACGTTCACATTTAATTAGCGTGCAAATGAAACAAATCCAACCATTTAATTAGTCATTTGCAAACATGCTATAAATGACAAAGCAATTTGGTATGATGTATATCCTGTGTGGAGGTCCAATGCATCAGCAACAACACATGTCTGAACTGCAAGGGAACTAACATTTCTTTCACTTTGCATATGCTGCCTTTATTAAAATAACTTATTTTCTCTTTGAACAGTTTTATAGAAAACTGGAGGGAAATGCTTTTTTATACCTTTAAATCTATCAATTCTGATTAAGTTGCAAATTATCAGTTTATTATTAAATGTAACATCATGCACAAAGTGCAGAATATGTATGTACAGTTAGGAGATGTTTACAGGTAATTTGACCACAAATTAATTAGAAATATTACCTGCCATCTCCATGGCGACCATAACCTGCACAGTCCAGCCATTCTATATAAGATTATACACAATTTACACACACTCAATGTCATAGAGAATTATACAATCGATAGAGACAATAGAATTGTTTTTAATTAATCATTTCTAAATCTAAGACATGATCATAAAAAAACAAAGCCCAGTTCAGCAACTTGGATATGCTTTGGAGTTTATGTTAAATTTGTAAAGATCTTTTAAAAGTGAAACTTATGTGTTACACTGTTACGTCCAAATAAAAGGTTTCCTTCTTCAATACTTATCAACGATCACAATCTATAGACTTAAAGAACAAAAAAAGGTCATGATAAACTTTCACAGAAGAATAATCCCTGAAATAATATGTCTGCTAATGCTTTTGAGTTCAATCTAATTATTCAATGATTTTCAAACGCATAATCTGACTGGGTCATAACAGACTAGTTATGAGAACTAACTGTGACAGGAAAAATGAGTTTAAAATAAGTAAAACTTCTACATCTCTACTGTAAACTTTTGAGATAAAGTTATAATTCGAAGGTGTCCTAGCATTGACTATACAGTATATGGTTCCAACACATCAAGAGCATGCATTCATTCATTCATTCATAACATGGTATGTAAAAGTTGCACATTGCAATTCAAGGCCAATTGTAATACAAGCATATAGAACATATATATATATATATATATATAAATATATATATATATATATATGTTCTAAACGCCCATGTTTCTAATATAAATATTGTCATTATATGAAGTCTAGCCCAATTGTTCAACCTGCACCACCATACAAGTGGGGAATGCCACAGTTCCTCATTACAAATCAACGAGCATTGACTGTGCTTGTGTACATACACAGTTGTCTGTTTCCAACTAAACAGACACGCGGGTATAGGTCCAGGAAAGCTGCTGATGGAGGCAGTCCTGCTAAAAGCTTTAACAGCAGCTGGCTGTGTGTCTGTGCCTCTACAAAGAATTACGTTGCACCTGAAAATATATTGCACCCTCATAAACCCCAAAAAGCGATAAACTGTATATGCACGGAAGATTGTTGTCCATCTACTTGTGCGTGCTATTCACACACACACATGTGCTCACACACACAAACACACCTAATGTACATTGAAGGAGGAAGCACTTGTAACCTAAACAGATCTTGTCCCTATAAAGTAGGTAAATATTGGTAGAGAAAACCCAAGGAGAAGAGGATAGGCTTTAATACTTTAACAAGCGTCACTGAAATAACGACAATGCACATTAGTTCACAGTTCCTTGCTTGTTCTTTGGTCTGGATTGAAACGTTATGTGAGTTAACTCGCTTAAGCCAAATGTTACACAGACCAATCTACAAAGTGAGCAACCAGACGGAGGGGATCCCCTGTGGTGTTGCGCCCCCTTTAGGACAAAATACAAATGTACTCTAAAGACGAAAATATATAAAAAGGGAATCAACACCAAGGGGGTTAACATTTCGAAAGATTGATGGAGGTTCAGTAGTTTGACTTTTACATTCAAGGCATCTGTACTGCATATGGAACACTAAGAGTCCTTTTTTTTACAGTTATTTAACCAGGTAACTCCAACTGAGCACGAGTGCTCTTTTGCAGTGGCGACCTGGCCCCGTAGGGCGAAATTGACCAACTCCAGTTCTGTGCCAATGCCTTGGTCAGGGCACTGACGGGAGGATTAGCCCTAACCTGTTTTGTTATTTGTGGTGGGAGGAAACCGGAGCACCCGATGGAAACCCATACAAACACGGGGAGTACATGCAAACTCCACACAGAAAGGGCCTGGATCGGCCGTGGGTCAAACCCAAGACCTTCTGTTGAAACACAGTGCTCAAAAGTGGTCTTCTTATAATGACAGTTCAAAGTAAAAGAAATAATCCAATAACTCCGAAGGCAAAAAAAATCTATGGAATTTTTTTAACCATGTCAAAGCTTTGAGCAAAAAAAAACTTAATTGAGATAATAAAAGATGCAATATGTAACAGAGAAGGTTTCCCTTATGATGTTTTGGGAACATCTTATTATTCCAGCCCAATATGTTAACAATAATTAATTTGTACAGGTAAGTAATGAAAACAAAGAAAATGCTGCTTTTCGTGGTAAAAGCTGGGAAGTTGGACATACAAACTAAGCACAAGAATACACAATACACAAGGCAAATTGTAGGTAAATGATAAATCATTTCTTGCACTGTTCTACTGTGCCTATAGACTGTTACATACAAAGTTATTACGAGGCCTTGATTATACGAAGCCTACAGTGAATCTACTCGACAAAATAATAGTCTGAGTGGATGCTCAGCTGTTCGACAACCTCAAGACAATTCCCCTTGTCGGTCCTCTTCCCTTCTGAGCCCTTCCTTATATTCATTCTTTTTTATATCTCCTCTTTCTCCTCTCCTCCCCACACACTTTTCTCCTCACTATTGTCTCTCCACATTTCCATCTCATAGTCCTTTTTGTCGTCCATTGTCAAAGACGTGCCGTTGGCTCTCTCCCCTCCCCTCTCTGATAACTCATACGGCAGACTGGTTCCCAAACGGTCGACTCCTCTGGTTTCCACCGTCGCAGACATTCGACGTCCTTCTGCGTGCTTTGTTGCCTTTCAGTTGCTGCTTGACAGGATTGCTCACTGAGTTTCAACAATCGCTCCCAGGCACCAACCACAATAGTGAACAATTGTGTAGTGAGATATGCAGAAAACATGCCACGGGTATAATTTCACTTCACACCAAGGGGGAGTGGGAAAGAAAGAGATGGAGAGAGATAAAGAGAGACTTGTTCAGTTGACTTGCCACGTTTACTGCCACAGTTCCACTCTTATACACAGGAAACGGTTTCAGATCTGAGGAGCTGAATGTTCATTGTGATGTGAATTGTGCTTCTTTTCTGACTTATTTAATATTCTTTCTTTCTTTTCTTTAAATTTGTTTTATTATTTTTCAAGCAACCACAAGCAAGCAAGGACAATCAGTATTATGTTGTGCTAGTTCAAAAAAATTGTAAAAGTCAATCACTCAATATTCAGAACAGGTTGTTTGTGATGACACCCTCTGTCAAACATCTGCTATTACATGGTGATTATTTTCTTTCTGTCTCTTCTTCGTTCACAAAATCAATCTTCAGGCTTTTCTGCAATTAAGCGCTTCCGTGCACAGACAAACACACACAGAATAAACATTTGTGCAAATTGTGTGTGTGTGTGTGTGTGTGTGTGTGTTCAGATGTGTTCGTGTGACATTTAAAATAATGTGTGGATATCCTAATCCCATTACACAGTTCTCACTCACCATCCCCCCCCCCCCCCACTGACAGAGACCAGAAAGGACGGAATTAAGTCAATTGGCCGTTTCACAGCCTTTACATTTCCCTTTGGCCCCTGTCTCAAATGCATCCCACTCAAATACGATGTGCGTGCATGTGTGTGTGTGTGTGTGTGTGTGTGTGTGTGTGTGTGTGTTTGTGTGTGTGTGTGTGTGTGTTTGGGGGTTTGTCTGTTTGTGTGTGGGTTTGTGTGTGCATGCGTGCGTGCGTGCGTGCGTGTGTGTGTCTGTGTGTGTGTGAGGGATGGGTCATTGTTGAACCTTTACTGATTGTCAGACCATTTGTCAGGTGGAGGGTGAGCAATTGGGAGTCCGTGATAATGGTTGGCACGTCAGTGTAAAATAAATAAATGAATTTCAAAATTATAAAACGTTATTTTTGTTTTGGAATTTGATCAAATTGAATTATTGAACCTATTGACTATAAGTATGTCAGGGTGTGCTTTTACGGGGATGTTGTAGGCAGCATAGGTGGATAGTGGTGGCCTAGTGGGTTGGACTGCTACCTGGTGGTCAAAAGGTCATAACTTCGAATCCCACTTGGGAACATAACCACAAGTGTGCCCTTGAGCAAGGCACTTAACCCTAAGTTGCTCCAGGAGGACTGTCCCTGTGATCTCATTGCAAGCTGCTTTTGATAAAAAAAATACCTGCTAAATGTCTGCATGTTTCCAAAGCATCATTGGCATTTGTCAGGTTAAAACAAACATATCTACATTTTTAAATAACGAACCATCGTATTTGAGCTTCCCTGCCACGATGGTATCGATCAAATCTTGCCCTAAAGTAAGAGCCCAACACAATGTATTTGAGGCAGGCTGTGCCTCACCCTCACAGTGTAGCGGGCGACAATGGGCGTCTAGTGGACTCTACTCCCTCCTGGTGGGAGTTGTGCTGATGAGCACAGTTTTTCGGCGGAGCAGCTGCAAGGACCAGTGCATAACTGAATAATAGATACTGACCCTGAGGACGTTTCGGGACTTGTGCTTTTTTAACGAGTCTCCTTTTAAAGACGCTATGAGTGAGTCACCTCATATACAGAAACACATCAAATATGTATTAGGGCGGCCAACAGTGGACGCAGTCTATGGGTCTCAAGAGACCTTCTTAAGTTTTAGCAAAAGCCAGGTGCTTCTTAGATATTTGGCTGCTAGCACAATTATCTCTTATTACAATAAATGTGTACAATATTTGTCAAGAGGTTTATTTGTCAATATTAAGTATTTCTGGGTACTTAATAAACATGTGTGATTACTCTAATAGATTATCATTCTATCTGTTATTGATAGAAGATTGACTTATTTTTCTCGAGGTGTATTTCTCGAGGTTAGAGAAGAAGATGTGCTAATGCATTGATTTTGTCATGTGAATATTGTGGTTGTTGTTGTTGTTATTGTTGTTGCTGTTGTTGCTGTTGTTGTTGTTGTTGTGTAGTATTGGTGTGTTTTATTGTGTGACTGACACACGTGAATATATATTGACAGGGAAAAAAGTCTAATCAAATCAAATATTTCTTGTAGAGTATAAAATATAAGCTTATAATTAAAGTAATTAATTCACTTTTTGGTAAGCATGCCTTGCAACATAAGTGCATGGGGAAGATATTCCTGTTTTCCTGGTTTTCTATCCCGATTTGAAATTAGCTTTAAAAAAGCTACAACGTTAGCTTCAAGCCATGTGTGGTTGTTTATTACTTATTTCTTAGACAGAAATAAGCCCAGAGTCAGTACAATTTTGGATTTTCGATGCGTCACAAAGTGGGGAAATTAAAAGATAATTAACAGATCTGCTGAATCATTCTTTTCTACAGCGATGAATGGTCGTTTTGTTACCATAAGAGTGTTTTATTGTCCATTTATAGCAAAACCTTCTCGGTCTTCTCCCCCTCCTGCTCGTGGACCCTAGAGTTTAACTCTAAAAGGCTGCACTCCAATGGAACCCATTAGTTTTTCTGGTCGTGAGCTTTAGAAAACCCTGGGTATCAGTGGTGAAAAATTAACCAGGGAGCAGGGATTCCATTACACTCCGCACCGTCTGAATCCTGTCCCAACATCATTTGACTTTCATGTAATCAAATTTTAATGGCTGCGCTTGTCTGCAGGGTCGGGTGAGCTGGCTACTTGTCCACCTGGTGCCCACGTATGCGTTAACTGGAGCGCGAGAAACGATACAGCCCTGCCGATGAGTTAGAAACTGGCCAGACAGGAGACGGTAGGACAAATGTTGAGAACATGAACCTCATGGCAAAAATGGAACATTCCCAGTCCATAACTGTAGCCTAATTATACTTTATTTTAAACAAAACTGATCGTTCGGGAACAAAACACCCTAAATTACAGGCTAAACAAAAGTGTTAACAATGTAGCCAAGAATTTCAGTCTACAATCTCTCCTAGTTTGGTTAAACCATGGTATCGATCTACTCCTCACTTCAAACTGTCTGGAGCCAATCGAGACAGGCTTCTTCTCCCTATTACCTTTTGTTGCATTCAGTGCCCGCTGGGTGGCAGTCTACGCATATGTAATGGTAGTCTATCATTCTCCCTATGTTGAAACTCGACTCTGTGTATTCTGTCGGCATTGTGCCTGGGATCTGCATGTCGAATGGAATCCACACTGTCAGGGTTTGTTTTTGAGAAGAGCTCCCCGGGTAATCCATTCTAGTCTACCACTCTAAACGAAGGTTAAATTGATAAAGGCAGCCACAATCTTGTCAATCCTGGACCTTTTGTGTAGATGCAGCAATAATGAAAGGGCCGCTGGAAGGTCTAGCTATACGCAAATCAGCATGTATCACATTTCAGTGAACTTTAGTATTGGATTTTGCTATATATTCTGGGCCCATGTTGAAAACATGTGTAGGCTATACTGCTTAGGCCTATATTTACATGTTATACATTAAAACATACTTTGGCATACGAACAGTGTATTCAAACTTTTTGAAACCTTTTGATATTGGTATTCAAAATGTGTGCAATGCTCATGCACCCGTATTACCTTTCTTGGTTTAGGATGCAAGATATACTGGAAAAAAAGGATTATGTTGTATGGGTTTTTTCCTGCATGTTTTAAATATAGGCTGTATGATAATAACATGTTCACGTATATATTACTTTTATTATTATTATTATTATTATTATTATTATTATTAATAATAATAAATAAAAAAATAATAATAATAATAATAATAATAATGTATTTTGTATTGAGTTTTAAAAAATAAAAGACTGCTAATTATTAATTTGGCACTTTGAATAATATCGCTCCTTTCCAATTCTTGACCCAGCGTGTTGTGTGTGGGGTATGTGTGGTAGACTCTATCAGGAGCTTTCGATACGAGAGGAGGAGGAACACTCATTTAAAGTCCCTCTCCCCTTTTAGACAATAGCATTCACTCAATCAGATTGGGGACAATCCCCAATTCATGAAAAGAGTGGGAAAGACGTGTCACTTTAACGCACGAAGTCCGTAACATCACTGTTTAAATTATTTATTAGTAACAAACTTCTCTCGAATGACGTTTTTGTCAGCACGTCAAAGATTATTTACAAAATGAGGCAATCTATAAATGGTCTCATGATTGTTGGGCTGGACGCCGTAGGAGGTGCAAGGGACTATTGGCGGCTTGGGGCGCGCGACCTCGAGACACAGCGGGGCTCCCGGTCTGAACGAGGCGGCGGTGCTAATTGAGACGGCTGAGCCAGGTTTTAATGTCTTGTTACGGCTTTGAGATATGAGATGCCTCTCTCTCTCTCTCTCTCTCTCTCTCTCAATTGCCTTTGTTTTCACAGATTTCAGACAACATATTGTGTGTTACCCTTTTATAAGTCTATTAATCTAGTTCTAATTAATTGTCACTATAGTTTATTTGAGTTTAGTCTGATGTACCAATACTTTCTGAACGTCCTTACTTTTAGATAGTGAAGCTTTTGCAGATGTGATTTAGTACACCAAGGCTTACGGTCTTTTTCAATTGTAACATATGCAATTATTGTAATTCGCTGTATTGTATTGAAAAGCTTTTTACAGTAGGCTCTTTTTTTATTTTATTTTTTTAAATGATTTTTTTGGGTTTTCATGACCACTGCTGCAAAATAGTCATCCCTGTAGGCCTATACATGATAATAAATAAACAAATTGTCTGGTGACACGTTTTTTTAACACTCGGCTTTATACAACATTAGATCACCAGTCGCTTTAAATATCCCGCTTTACTCTCTGTTTTTGTTTTCTATCTCGCTGAGTGCATTAATTTGCAAAGCCATGTAAGAAGGCCTGAGAAGAACCGCTAAAATGCCAGGTGCTGTGGCAGCATTTAAGCTGCTCACGCCTCTGTCCACTCAGTGTGCATAAGGCAAGAGATCAGAGCAGTGCCCCTCAACCCCTTCAACAGTCCATTGAGCGATAGTGTGGTTGTTGGCGTGTAGCTGTTCAATGTTATGTGGGTGTGAGGGTTTGTGTTTGTCTGTGTGTGTGTGTGTGTGTGTGTGTGTGTGTGTGTGGGCGCGCGCGCGTGTACGTGTGTGAATGTTTGTGCGTTCCTGCAAACGTTCAGGTGCTTTCATGTTTTGCTTGTTTAAAAGAAGCGGCTTGTTGAATGGTGTGGAAACCATTTCTCCCCCAGTGATAACCTGATCTGAGCGGAAAACGATGACCATCAAAAAGAAAGAGGGGAAGATTCCGAGCAAAGCTATGATCCCATCTGCCTATATTCTTTCAAATTATAGTTCAAACGAGCAGCTTATACACCGCTGATCCTGTATCATAGCCTCCTGTGACCCCTCAATTACTATTTAATAGAATTACAGTTTTAAGACTACAGCGGTAGTTGTATAGTGAGGAAGAGAGAAGAGAGAGACAGACAGAGAGAGAGAGAGAGAGAGAGAGAGAGAGAGAGAGAGAGAGAGAGAGAGAGAGAGAGAGAGAGAGAGAGAGAGAGAGAGAGGGGGGGGGGGTGTTCATCACGGGTCAGTGGCAAACGAACATGGTTTTGGGGCCTTTTTTAACTGGAATTGTATTTCTTAGTATCTGGAGATAAGCAATACTGATTGCATTCATATTTAAATTTGATTAGAGTGTGTACTTACCCATAAAAACAAGTTCGTCTGTGAAATATAAACTGAATGACATGGCATATGCTTGGATTCAGCCTTTCATTTAAACCATGTCCGCTCATGGCGCCAAGAAGCCTACTATATTCTCTTCAGTCAAGAGGAATGTTTTAGTCCGGCATCTTACCTTGCATTCAAGGGCCTGTCTGAAAAAGAGAGCTGTTTTTTCCTCCAAAAGGCCCCATCCTACCCAATCCGACTGCACTGAGCAGTTAGGTTGCGCCGCAGCTACACGCGTTGAATCCGGGTCAGAGGGAACTGGCGCTCTTTGGGAACTGCATGAATACACTCGAATAGAAAAGTTGTGTTCAGTTAAGCGGTGAAATCCGAGAAAAAACAGGGCAGGACAAGTATTTCTCACTGCAAGCCACGGACAAACAGTTTTTTCCCCTTTCCGAGCTAGTTAAATTGATATTGCGTTTATTGTCCGAGAGGTTATAGAAAGGGACAATTAATCCTTTATAGTGTTTGTATGACACACGCACAGTACAGAGCACTGGGGAGTGAATAAACATGCCAGTCCATTGTTACTGCACTTGTCTCACATTCTCATTTACTGTTCGTCCGTATTCATGTGAGTATCACACACAGCGATTACTCTCTGCTAAGTTCTTTTGTCTCATGATACATATTTGACTTGACAGATCACGAACAGACCCCCCCCCCCCTCTTTCTCTCTCTCTCTCTCTCTCCCACTCCTCCTCCTCCTCCTCCTCCATCACATAATAACCCCGACGAGCAACAGATAGGCTAATAGCCAAATACTTATAACCTGAATGCATGTTTAGAGCCAGGCTGGTCATACAGTTTCAATACATTTGTTTAGGCCTTTGTCGAAGTAAGACCTTCATAATAATTTTAACAATTTAAGTAATAGAGAGTTTATTAAAGTGAAACATGCTCATTCAACACGCCGTCAATTAGGCGAAACCTATTTACCAAAGTTTCAATTTAGTTCATTTATCGAAGCTAATCCCGAGTTCCACATCTTGGTGATAGAAATGCTCTTCAGTTTACTAAAAATTGTAGCTCTTGTCACTACCAATAAACGTGGGTCAAGATAGAGAGAGAGTGAGAGAGAGTGAGAGAGAGAGAGAGAGAGAGAGAGAGAGAGAGAGAGAGAGAGAGAGAGAGAGAGAGAGAGAGAGAGAGAGAGAGAGAGAGAGAGAGAGAGAGAGAGAGAGAGAGTGATAAGGATCAGGCATGGTAAGATGTGGCCGCCTCTCCAGTGGCCTGTCCACAGTGTTGTTGATAGGCCCTATCTCTCCCCTGCAGATGGATTTAGGAGTTAGAATGAGCTTAAATAGAGATTTACTTCAACCGCAATCAACTCTCAATGATTGCACTCAGGAATCAGGATCGTTTGTTTTTACCATCTCAATTTCTGTTTTGTAGTTTGCATTATGGATCAGGTTATTTTTGTCTGAAAAATGCTGCAGCACTTTGGATAGATTGTTTTGTGTTTATGTTAATCTTTGAGGGACTTACAGACTCATAAAAGTGGTCAGTGACTGGTTGAGAAAAAACAACTATCTGTTTGACTTGGTATAGCTATTTTTTCGAATGTGAACTTGAGATAATGTAGAACACTGACATGGAGTTCAATTAGTTGACTGTTGAATTCACAACTTATTAATGGACGAATCATCAATTTAAAAAAGAATCTGATTCCGTGTGTAGGCCTATGCAGAAGTATATAACATTTGAAGCCGGTTATTCCCAAGACAACACGCACGCACCGACAACTGAGTTGACATAAATGTTTAAGCTGCGTAGACGCGTAAAGTAACCAACTGAATGGTTATGATATATAACTGTAATAGAAAGACATACGGTTTCAGATGGGAACATAAGTTATTTGCGTTCAAGACTTTAAGACCACCATAATTGCAATTGCGTGCGGCTTCCTTTCTTAAATCTAGGGCTGCATGTTCATTGAGAACGCTCTGGTGTCGGTGACATGCTTAACCAAATGTGGAGCATTCACAAACCAGCTTTTCCCAGTGCCCACTTCAGTGTTGACGCTGATGTTGCTTTTTTATGCAGTCACTTACGTCCACTTTCTAAGTCTCACAGTCCCCATGAGCCAAGAGGTATGCTGTGGCCTACATTTCTTTTCTTTTCAAAAGAAACGACCGTCCGATTGCGCAAGCATACTTCTTATTACGCAGTTATGCATGGATTATTAAAAACAATTTTATAGTCTACGTCGAGGAACAGTAAACGCTACACCCTGGCCTTTCTAGCACTTGCATTGCCTTCACTAGTAATAGTCTGTAATTGGTTAGAGGATTTGGATGGAAGGGCCTGCAGGAAAGAATGCCTTTTTTTTGGGGGGGGGGGGGGGGGGGGGGCTTCTCGCTCGAAGAAAAGCTCTTTTCACTGGTCAACAATGGGAGATTGGGACTGGGGAGGAGTCCCTCGTGATTAGCCCATTTAATGGCGCGTTTACTTAATTTCTGTATTCACTGACAACCGTAAACAAAAGAGGAAATGGCACTTACATTTTTAAGAGCTACATGACGTTGACGTTTGGCATAACGTGAGTTGGATGGTGGGCTGCAGTTACATACACGCCAAACTATTTTACTGTTCGACATTTTGCATATGGTTGTGGACATGAACAAGCTGTGAAGAGTGTCAGCAAGAGACGCAGAACGTGTGTGTTCTCGAGATCAAATGGTGGCCTACTATAGTTTGTGTCTGAGAACTAGACTACAGGATCACTTGCTGAAAGGAGAGACTTAATGCAGAAATTATAAGAAAATTGAATAGTGTATTTGATTTAGAAAGGTATACATTAACATAAACACGCAAGAAATAAACATTGAATAAGCGCTTCAGGCGACCCTCGAGAGAAATAGACAAGAAAATGTAATTTGTCGTTGAAGAATGTCCCAATCTTATATTAAACCTCTTTTGCATAAATGTGACTTACAACACGTGTAACTCTAATCCCATGTTAGGTATAAAAAAACAAACAAACAAAACGCCTAAATCACTTAGTTTTACGTTTTGACAAATATTTTATGTAGGAACATCAAGTCAAGAAAAGTGAGGAAGGGATAGAAAAGAGGATGGGAGAGAGGGGAGAGCAATATTATGTACAAGCATATTTCTACACGTATATTACAGACCGGGAAAATGATCGCATCTTTTGAGATATACATAATTCAATATAAAATTTCGAAATAAAAATAAAAATCTGATACAGTCATAACGATTCGGTTCCACATTTTTGACCATGTACGCCAAACAGGCAGTGAAAGAAGTGTAGTAAAAGGTGCTTACGACTTAAATGATTGTCTGATGAACATAAAGTAAAATAGGATTGCATCTTGTCTGCATGGCGGCATCATCACTTGGACTAAAACGGAGATGAAAAGGCGCTAAAACACCAAAATTCTGGTTATTCCCTCTTCTCGATGATCCTTGTGGAAATATTGAATTCAGGGTATTTTCCCCATTTACAAAAAAACATCATGCAAGTAGTGGTGTGGGTAAGGGGAAGGCGTGGGTCCATTGAAAGCGCTTTTAAAAAAGACGTGCTTCTATCTCTTTTTTACATTTATATCAATTGGTCCTTTTTCATCCCCAATATTTCATAGTCTTTTTCAGGTCCATATTCCCTGTAAATATTTATATATTTTTTCGTATCATATATCGCACTCGGAGTCACTGGAGGTTACAGACAGAATGGACGTTCCGGTGTCAACTCGTTCTGTCATACTTGAAACGCTGGTTGTAGGGCTGGCCGCAGTCGATGGCGATTCTGCCGAGCTATGCGGAGTGCAGCCGGACTCTGAAAGGGACCGCATACCGTTCTGTCCTATTGCTTGGTGTTGAAGCCTGGAGAATAAAAGAAAAGTGAAAAAAAAACATAGCAATTAGACCTCAAAATGTCCCCTTGCAAAATAGGGTTCAGGCTGCCTTTCATTCACTCCCAGTAGCAGCCAATGCTTTCAACAAATAGTCAGCAGAAATGCTAGCTTTCGGGGACAAAACAGATTGCTTCGAAATGTTTTAAAAGAAATGTCATATCGTCGAGAGACCCAATATTGTTATGTAAACCGGGATGTTGTGTGCCATTTCTACATCTTATTTCATATTTTATTTGAATGTATTTGCACTAATAGCCATAACATAGCTTGCAAAGCTATACATACCCTTCCTTTATTTAGATTTTTGATTTTGAACTGTGTACAAATGAGTGACGTCAAGGGCCATCTTACTCCAATCATCCTAAATGTTTATCTCAATCCACTCATCATAATAACTCTATCAGATGCAGATAATGAAAATGTGGAAAAATATATCTTCATTTAGCAAAAGCTTAAGAATTAATATGGCTTAATAGACTATCTTACATTCTGTGCATGGTTTTTAATCAATTATTGCATTTCAAGGAATTATACTCTTAAACCTTCCTGCATATTTATTGCAACCGACAAATAACTGCTTTGAAAACAGACATAATTATTGTGATCAATTACCAATATCCTAAAAGTTAATGTTATGATATCCCATGTGTGCACGTTTAACATGCAGCAACAACACATTGCAATTGCAAATGTACCTGCAGACAATAGTTTATGTAGATTTTTTTTAAACGTCAATACAATTGTAACATTTTAAAATAAAAAAATACATTTTAAAGCCATTACATTTAAGACAATAGGCATTTTAAAATCCATAAGCTACATTTGATATAATTCTCTCTCTCTCTCTCTCTCTCTCTCTCTCTCTCTCTCTCTCTCTCTCTCTCTCTCTCTCTCTCTCTCTCTCTCTCTCTCTCTCTCTCTCTTTCTCTCTCTCTCTCTCCCCCTCTATATTTATAGGTATATATATATAGGTGTGTGTGTATATATATATATATATATATATATATATATATATATATATATATATATATATATATATATATATATATATATATATATATATATATATATACACCTATAATAATAGGCTTTATATATTACCAAATAAACGTTTGACGTTAGTATAATTTGGTGTCCGATTTTATCATCTGTCTTCTATAAAACACGAATTAGCCTACACAAATTATAATTTCATCAACAGCACTTTAATTGGCAACCAAATATGTTTACTGTCTAATCTCCGTGTCCGAATATATTTTTGTTTTACTTAGTATAATCTTATATTTCATTAACTTTTTAGGACAAAACAAGTTTCACTTTTTTTTTTAAAGATTAGCACACTTCAAGAGAAAGAGTAAATAAGATAAGCCTGCACAGCATTGTTTAAGCATATTAGATCACATACGTTTTTATTAGGTTACCTATTTACATTGCCATAGCCTATATAGTTTTTGGTTGTCACTTACTTTGTGAGGCAAGTTAAACACGATTGATCGTGTCAATAGTTTTGATATGTTTGTAATTATGCCGTGAGAGATTCATTTATTTTATATCCTACTAGTTAAACTCCTTCGTTTTGATATTTTAAATACTGCACACTGCAAGGACAATTGTATTATTATATATTTTTTAAACAGTAACATTATGGTCGGTTAATGCATGCTTTTCAGAAACAAACTAAAATGTCGTCGTAGCATAGCTTCCCTGAGCTAGCCAACAACTTACATACACTGGAGTATAGGCTAGTCAAAGCAACTATAGTATCGTAAGCCATATCTTCATCTTTATGTTTTAATGAACGTTTCTTTTAGGACTATGTTAGAATGTTTATATTTTAATTAACAGCGGAATTAATCTAGATTTTAAAAGCTGGTTGCAATTACTATTAGTAAAATACCAACCTGTTTTTTGCTGCAGCAGCTCTGTCTCGTTGCCTCCGGTTTTTAAACCAATTCCCGACCTGTGTAGGAGTGAGTCCGGTGGCTTGTGCCAGTTCCCTTTTCTTACTGGGGTTTGGATAAGGGTCCTGAAGGTACCACTCCCTTAGCAGGCTCCGCGTTCGCTCCTTGAAACAGTGCGTCTTCTGCTCACCGTCCCAGATGGTCCGTGGCAGGGGAAACTTCTTACGTACCCGGTACTTATCAACCGGTCCTAGTGGCCGGCCGCGGAGCTTCTCGGCCTCCTGGTAGTGCGCTTCCAGCCACATGGCCTGTAGTTTACCGTGTGAGTCCTTGGTAAACTTGTGGTTTTCCAAGATGTGGTAGAGGTCTCTGAAATTCCCCGTGTGGAAAGCCACGACGGCGCGAGCGCGCAGGATGGATTCGTGTTTGTTGATTTGTTCGCATGCTCCCGGTGCTACGGGCAGTGACCAGAGGAACCGACCCAACCGCTCGATGTCCCCTGTCTCTTCAAGCGTCTCGCAGACGCTCGCCACTTGCTCCGGAGAGAAGTTGAGGGTCGGTAGCTGAAACATTGACAAGTCTTCTGGAGACCTGGTGGTAGGAGCGCTGTTCGCCAAGAGCAGAGGGCGATCAGCGAAGTTTGGCAGGAAGAAATGGGAGGGATAAAGCTCTAAAGGGGATCTGAAAACCATGGAAATGACCTGAGAGAGAAAGAAAATTATCGAGAAAAAGAAAAATGAAACGACGAGCAAAGATTCAATGATTCAATGGCTATCGCCTAATGACACCAGTCTCATAATATCTCCCCCCTAAATCCACCGTGAGTGTAGCATTGAAACATTTTGTTTCCCTTTTCTATTGGTCTTCTTGGTGTCGTTGTAGGGTTGTCATGGCAGCCCTGCCAATCACTGTCAAGCGTGCCAATCATTAGCCAGTACGTAGAGCGAGGCTTTCACCACTACTGCAGCACGCACGGGGGGTTATCAGAGAGTCCAATCTCAACACCACCCTCCCACCGCACCGACCCGTATCAAGCAGAAGCCAATGCTCGCTTATTCGGTGAATGGAATGAGCAATTAGAGGGTGGAATATTATTGCGATCTTAACGAGGCTCGTTAAAGCTAAAGAAGATATGTGAGGTAGAGATGCTTAGCAGTGAGATAGAGAGGAGGGGGTGGGTCTTTAAAGGGCTAGAAACGGACAACCCAGTAACAACATGGGGAATACACGTTTTAAATACAACAGAGATTTTATTCATTTTCACGAGTTCTATTTTTTGAATGGGAGGTTTAAGAAAAGATGCTTGCATAATAAGTAGTAGTAATTAAATTAAATATATATATATATATATATATATATATATATATATATATATATATATATATATATATATATATACATACATAATCGGTTCCTTAACGACATAATAATACTGTTGTCGCTCTGAAATTTGATATCTCAATATTTTCCATAGGCTATATTTTTCGGAATCTCAAAGGATGGGTTGGACGGGTGGGTACCTCCACTTGTTAAACTGGTCCGGAGACAGAGCTTATTTGCCTGCTTGCATTTCATATTTCTATCCTCAGCCACTGGTCTTTGCTCAGCGGTGCAACACTGCATGGTCCTCTCCCCGCGGTTTACTTTTCAAACAGAGTATTGATATGTCGCCTTCTAATAATTTAACGCTGATCATTTAAGTTGCATTCACCAAGAAAGCCTTTTACCCTTGGCTATACCTAACAAAACATTGAATAAAGCAGCATGGGATGGATTTACTTATCATTTATACCATTACAATCTGAATTAAAACAGAGGATCACGTTAAAGCTTTTGGGTACATAAAAGCAGTATTCATATTTGATCTGCTGGTGTGGGCATGATCAATGTCCACAATGAGTCATGAGACGGGGCTTATAGCAGTAGCCAGCTCGGTGTGGTTTTCATGTTTGTTACAAAAGCAACTGTAGTGCTCGATATTTAGACAGCTCTTAGTTGGTGTTAAAATAGTGTGAGTTCACTCTCGTGAACAGTACTCACATTGTAGAAGGGTGCGTATAAGGCGTAGCATCTAGACTCTAACTAATCCGTCCTCAATAAAGCTGACATAATTATCCTAAGCTGTCTTTGTACAAAATCATTCAGGAATTCAAAACTTTTCCGTTTCTGTTTTAGACTTGCACATTCAATGGCACCTTAAATCTAAAGTCAGTGCTCCCATCATACCTGGGTGTGAGAAGAGTTGAGTTCTGTTTACAGTTTGAGTTTACAGTTTACAGTTTGACATTTTGGGTTTCTGAACATGAGTCTCTCTCTTCGTGTGTGTGTGTGTGTGTGTGTGTGTGTGTGTGTGTGTGTGTGTGTGTGTGTGTGTGTGTGTGTGTGCGCGCGCGTGCGTGTGTGCGCGCGCGTGTGTTTATGTGAGCGATATGGGCTAGGCTGGTGATGATCTGGTTGGATTAGAGGAGGTTGTGTGTGCATTCATTTATGTATGTGTGTGTGCGGTGGTGGTGGGGGGATTCTTCCCTAGGTTGTGTCTATGGGATGAAACCTGTCCGCTGCGCTGTCATACGAAACTCAGGGGAACTAATTTCAACTGGCACTTGAATTGGTCCTGTTGGAAAGCTTCGTGGACTGGAAGTAACCGGTGGTATTTCCATGCTGGCAGTACTGGTGTTAAACCAACCTCCCCCAGTCTGCCTCTCTCTCTCTCTCTCTCTCTCTCTCTCTCTCTCTCTCTCTCTCTCTCTCTCTCTCTCTCTCTCTCTCTCTCTCTCTCTCTCTCTCTCTCTCTCTCACACACACACACACACACACACACACACACAATCACGGACAATATTAGGCTAAAAGTGAGGTTTAGCAGAAACTCGGAATATGCTAAGCCGACCATAACCCAGTACACCAATTTAAGTGATCACTATTCAAGTTAGGCTCCAGGTATTATGTTTTAAGGAGCCGCATTTGGAAGTAGCCCCATAGGCAATTCGGAAATCACTCAGTCAGACTAGATGTGAAATGTAAAACCTTAATGGGGATTTGCAAAGCTGGTGGTAAATCACATTCTTTAACATCGCTTTGTTTACGTTAAGCATGTAATTAACACTCCCAAACAAGTTTATTCACCTAGTGTAATTGTCTGTTTATCCTCCAGTCTTCTAAATGGTGCTCCCTCTTAACGGTAACCAGCGGGGGACGCGGGGCTGAATGCCGACCAACCATTTAGCTTCATCTTTGTTTATTTACGACAGAATCCCGACTTGACAATACAAGCAGTAGTTTCACTAAACTGACCGAAAATGTGGTATCCATTAATTTTCTAAGTGATTAGTTTGCACTGGAGTTTGTGCACACGTTGTGGGGACTGTAAAAAATATACTTTTCATTACCATTTTTTTTTTTATCTCAGTTCAAAGTGGAACAAAATAAACCAAGCAGTTACGTCATTTAGGGAGAGAGGGTAAATCGAGGAAAGGCAGATGTGCTGAATGGATAGGTAAGAAAGCACTTGTTTTATTGTTGCTCCCTCGTTGACCCCAGATTGTCAAACGCTGTCCAAAAAAGGCTGAGCTGGGCTGCACTGCCTAGTTGGTCAACGTGCGTGCTTAATGTGGATATTTCCAGCTCGAGACTCAACAGAGTGCCCCGTTGGAGCAATAACGAATGCACTGTATGTATTTTTTTATTTTGTTTTTTTGCGTTTTTGTTGGTGTTGATGTCATTTAAAAAAATTTAGATTTTGAATTATATTTACATGGATGTGGTAAAAAGAAAATACTTTTATAACGTTCAAATTGTTTTATTTGACTTAGATTTTTAGATTGTTTTAAGGAAAAATATCAGTGTCTTTTTACTTCTTCTTTGCATTCTAACACTGGATCGCCGCTGAACAATACCTGTAAGAGGTGGGATCGTCCTCGGCTTTATTTCCTAACAAGAAATCCAATTGTCAAAGAACACATTGAAAATCCGACCCCGGACTACGTAAGTTTTTTCCCGCTACACATCGCATGGGTTGGGAGCCTGATGCAATGATGCTTCTGTTTTTCATATTTCAAGAGGAGGAATAAAACGTATTTGTCAATACTCGACAAAATCCATACGGATACTTTCATTCTATGTGTTACGTTAATGTTTGTCATCAGACGCCAACACAATCTACACGTCTAAATACAAAATATATATAGGCTATTACCGGTAGAAATATTGTTGTAGCCTGCCATAATATTTTTTAATAATTTCAAAAAGGTTCACTGATGTCTTTAATGTCCACACCGTCTCTCTCTTGACTGGCGAGCGGCGTGCAGCTTGCAGCTGTGTGAGGCGGTCGGGACGGGGCGCAAATACCCCTAGCACGCCGGGGATCTCGCAACCTATATGCCTGCACCGATTTTCGGTGCATTCGTCTTCAAGTTGCATCGACACAGTTGGACCTGCAGCTTTTTTCTTCCTCGAACAGGTAAGCAAAATGTGGGTACTTTTATTATTATAGCCTATTTGTTTTTGTAATGCTAAACAATTCTTTTTTTTTCAGTATTTATTCCATAATAGTGTCAACTCAGAATGTGATTTTTATTTAGCAAATGTGTTGACATTATGGATATTAATTAAAATATTATATTAATTACGTGTTTTAGACGAGATACTTTTCAAAGAGTGACCGACATCATCGGAGTGTGTGGGCTTTGCATCCAAGAACGATAAATACATTTTGTATTTCAAACCGTATTTTGCTTAATGATTTGATAAACTTTGTATTAACTTTACAACGTGTTGATGTTTTAAACTGCGTGCATCATCTATCCTGCAAAGTTTTTTTTCTGTAAGGTTTCCACAGGCATATTAGCCTTTTACATCCAAACTCTGAAACTATTCGATTGTAAAAGAGTTTTTCCCAAACTTCTCATTCTTGTCCCTCTCTTTCTCCCTCTCTCTTTTTTTTTGTGTGGTCTCATTAAGTGGACATCCTGCTAAGTCTGCGGGGTTGTAGCGGAGCTGTCCAATCAGTGTATTTGCACGGGTTGTTAGCGACAGTTAATGAGGGATCTCCCCTCACTGGAGAGAATGGCGCCTCAATGTTAGATTTACCTTGTGTCAACTCGTTACTTCTAATGAACGCACTGGAAGGTTCTCTGGTGAATAGAACCGGGTGCCTGGAACTGCAACGGGCTCTCCCTTTCTTCCGGTCCCCCTTTGGAGGGCTTTTTTGCTGGACAGAACTCCATCATGCATTTATCTGGATGGTGGGGGTTCAATGTGGTTTTGGATTTGGGTCATTTTCGATTCAGAAAGAGGGAGGAAAGGAGGTAAATTGGGAGACAGAGACTGTGTGTGATTGAGTGTGCGTAAATGTGTGTTTGTGTGTGCACGGACACTTTTGCGCGTGCTTGCCAAAGTGACTGTTGCGTTGGTCCGTGTTGATATCGCAAGCAGAAATTATGTATGGTTGTTTGGTCAATCGGGTTTGACATGTCACTTTGGTCTCCCCAAAAATTACTTGATCGCCTCCGCTGTATATGGCCAGCATAACACCCTGCTCAACCCGCCCTCATTCAGTAAAGCCCCTTTGCAAGTTGAGTCGAATCAACAACACATCATTGCCCTTCAATTCAGGTAAAACGGTCGACTTTTTTAGATCCCCTTAAGTGTGCTTCCGTTCCTTCTAGACCACAGAGACACCACTTTAAAAACAATTAGCCTTTCCATATCTCTTGTTCAAATGAGAGAAAACGACCTGTGACCTTTCAGGCAATAGTTTGAGTTGCTGCAGAAAGTCAGAATGAGGCAATTCCTTGCCGGTATAAACAACGTTCATCGTCAGAGAATAATCTCTAATTTGATAATGTTTCGATGTCTTGCCAATTTCTCAACCTGTGCAACGCGTCTAATTAGAACAACTCCTATTTATTCAGTTCTTATCCTTAATAAATGTTTAATATATTAGCTTCCTCTCAACAAGGGATGATTTCCAATTCGATGCATAAAGTACAAACTTTTGGAACCTGTGCTATATCCAGCTTTTCCAAGTTTGAGGTTGCACTTAGTTCCCATCCAAATTAAAGCATTTGCTTTAGCATGGCCTTACTCTATTGACCATGTTAAAACCATAATGTACATTCTGACAGATATACATTTTAATGTTTTCTTATTGTGTGGTTTTTGCATTTTGCAGATTTTCAAAATGTTTCTTTTTTTTCATTACTCACGAAAAGACAAACATGCACTGTTTTTTTCAAAGCTTTCTGACACAGACAAAAATGAAATAACATATAGTAACACTGGCGAAAGATGTGATCGTATGTTTTCAAGTAACAAGCGCAAAAAACGGAAGCCTTTGGCTTTTTCTGTGTGCATTAAACCCTTCAAAATGTTTTACGTCTTCTGCGTCGTCCTAGTGCTACAGAGAGGAAATGTGACAGAGCTACGCTGGAGGAGGCGATGTTCACTCTTCCAGGTATTTGGTTTACTTAGAGAGAGGGGGAGAGAAAGAAGGGGGGTGGCTTTAAACAGAAAAAATATATAATGGGTGCGTCGCTCATGCACGCCCCTGAGCTTAGCATATGATGCTCCAATAACACTTGACAATAATCCTCAGGCGTAGCTTCTGGTTTCATTAGGGAATGGTGATGAAGGTGTTTCAAATGGAAGAAGAAGGCAGCAGTTTAGTAGCACAGCCATTGCAGTGGCTGATTTGGAATATTTTTTAGAGACACGTTCTCTTTGTTTGATGATTATTTGTTGGTTCAACAATAAATGTGTAAAAAACATTCGATTTAAATGACACAAATGGGAACAATTTATGGTCTTAGTGTTCAAGATAAAGTGCAAGAACTCCATATACAGGGTATAGCTGCTCCAATGCATTATTTTACCATTGATTATACCACGAACACTCAAAAAATGAAGTGTTTTAGATTGTTTCAGACAATTTCTGACCAACTGAAGTAGATGGTATTTGTATGCCTGTATCTATAACAGCTGATATTGTTGTCGTAAGAATTTGATAAACGTTTTCCATTTCAACTATTCATACGAAACAAAACAAAAAAGTATTTGAAGAGACAATGTCATGAGTGCGTGTACACTTGTGCTTCACCCAACCGAAGGAGTTGACATTAACTAAACCTTCTCAGATCTCTGTGTTGTTGTTGAAGGATATAGCCCCTTCCCAGCATAGTAGCCCTACATTACTTGCTCTAAGCTTATGTGGACTTATTTTTCATGATTATTTAGACATAAGCTTGTGTGCCCGACTTCAATCATACTTAGCAACTAGGGATAGCATCAGCATTTTAACATGACAAGAAATATGTAAGGCTAAGGCTGTTTAGGGACGAATTTCATGTAGCCATGACTTATGGCCAATTTTTTTGACCTCTTATCCCAACAATCCCACCCCATCCCACTCTCCCTCTCTCTATGTTTTTTTTTCTCGATAGTGGTAAATGCTTTCATTAAAGCTTTATATTGCCATCGACCTGTGTGAGTGATCTATACGGATCCATACCGTGATAGCAACGTCTACGCGCGTGTGCGTGCGTTCTGCGTGTGTGCGTGTGTTTGTATGTGTTTGTATGTGTTTGTGTGTGTGTAACCCTGAAGGTTACAGCTACTATGTCACCAGCGATCCTGTCATTGTCTCACATTTGTTTGTTGCACTGTTTCATGGCACGCGATGAACAGAACTGTGAACGTCACAACCAACCTACAATCTCTCTCTCTCTCTTCCTCCACTTCTCCCTCTTGACTGCAGCTTTTGACATTACTCTACTCGATTGCCCGTTTACCCCCAAGTCAAGTTAGAGTCAACCATGAAGTGTAAAAGAGGTGGCCCATGTCATATCTTTTGAGCGTGTTGTAATTGTATCGTATGGTTGTGATTAAACTATTCGTTTAGAAAGCCCAAGCAGACCAAAGCCAACGCTGTAATCGAAAATAGAGCGAAAACACACACATTTGGTGGCATTGAAACCATGCAGAGCCAATTACATGATAATGAATTTCAAATGAAAAAATATACCTCTACTATTAATTACTAAGAATACAATATGTAATCTTTTTTTTTGTTGGTCTTTCCTATTTTATGTAGGCCTACTCGTTGATTTGATTTCAAGTATGAATTTAAACATGAATTGGCACAATTGCGTAGATAGCATGGTAATTGGTGACATGGGAAATATATTGTAGCCTAAGTAACTGAGGAAATACTTTTTTCCGTTGCACCGAGGGCAAGTAATTCAGATGTAAGGCTGCTAGTTTAACAGCAAAGTAAGATTGGTTAATTTCCCTTCAGTCCAAGTGTTCTCTAAGGACAAATAAACAATTAATGTATTATGTGAGCATGTCTAGCTTTGTTTCAGAATAAAAGGCACGTATTTTGATCGGGAATGTTTTTTTTAAAGAAGCTATCAAACTTTTAATGACTCTGAAGTGTGCCAACGTGATCTCCAAAAAAATTAAAAATAAAAGATCCGATTTAAACTGAACAGTATCAATACTTTTGTTGCGGAAAAAAAGCTATACTATCAAAATTGGGTTGTGGAGTTTGAAAGTCAGACATATTTTAATCCAATATTACCTTACAGGATAATAACGAGAGATGGAGCGTCCACGGAACTCATTACTCATGGGTGAACAGTACCTGTCGAATATGATTTATGTCAAACTGCTTCGTTTGGCCGGCAAGATCAATAGCGGACGTCTGGGGGAGACGCGGTGAGTAGCATTGTGGTGACAGGTACAAGCTCCGGTGTCGCATACAGAGGGGAAGACAGAGGAGAGCAGGCAGGAAAGGAGGACTTGCCACATGGAGCAACAGGTTCTAAGGGGCAAAAGAGTGACCTATACTAAAAGTACAAGGATATGCTTTTTTTGTGTGTTCGAAAAAAATAATTGAATTTTTACCCAACATTGTATGCCTAAAGGGGAAATTAACAAAAGTAAATGACAAACCACAAAATGAGGATAAACATTTGACCTCTATGTAAATGTTTTCAAAAAATGATTCACGCTAAATTACAATATAGGCCTACTTTAACATGACTATTGGGCAATATCAGTATTCACTGCAATACATTGATATTATATTATATTAACAAATAGGCGTATCACAACAGTGGACTAGTTACTTCTTATTATCATGTGATCTCTCTTCGGTTGCATAATTGAACATTTCGGATGGTCTCAAGTCTCAGAGTAGCCTATGAGTTTGTAAAGCGTTGAATCCACCAATTCGATATAAGTAACATTTGTTTAATTATAATCGTATCTAGCTTATTGTTGTATCATATTTGATCAATATCTTACTATTTTTTAAGCATCAAATGAGGCCCACGCATACAGGCTAATTTGATAATTGCGGAAATAATAATTATTGTTTAGTTAAATTGTGTTAATCTCGTGTTTAGTCAATTCCCTTGTGGTTTTGCCTTATTTTCCAACTAAATGATGGCTTGCCGTTACAACACGAATTTGGCTTGTGGGCCTAATAACAATAGGTTCGCCAAAGCCCAAGTTTGCTGCATGGCTGCAATATTTTGGCCCGAGATATTTTTCCATTTTACCCCTATTTGAAGAACAGACTGTTAGGCTTCTTGGAAATCAGATTAGCTGATTGGAGTGTTTTGGACAACAGAAAATGCTCAATGCACCTTGAACCTTTGACGTGCATAATATAGCTAAGCTATATATCAATAGTATAGTGTCTAGCAACAATAATGTATTTAATTTAATCGATTTTTTTTCCACGCATGCAGCTATCAAAACGTAACCTTTTTTTTATACAGCACAAGTTTTAAACCCCCTGGTTATATAGGCCTAGTTAAAATTCTGATATCGTGGCCCCTCATGGTGAAACGTGCTAAGAGTTGTGTCAGTAGTGTGTTCGAATGTTAATGATTCTGTCACACTGTTGCAATACAAGCATTTATTTAATTAAATATTGGCATTGGCAAACATACTTTTGGTAAATCCAGTGGCCGTGGTCTCAGCTGCTCAAAAAGGCTACAGTACGAGTCTAGACTGTATCGCTGACCGGGAGCCCTCACCATGCACGCACGCTCTGCTATTGAGACCACAATGTTTTCATACGCATGTGGCTCATACATTTCTTAAACCACTGAAGCCTGTATTCTGTTCTCACGACTCGACAATACACATGACTTGAATTAGAACTGAACCACTGTGTATTTTTGCATTCGTTTTTAATCGTTTCAACTAATAGATACACATTGGTTCATTGATATTTTATGGCGTAATTAATAAAAGACACTCCACCAGTTAGAGCGTCTCAGACTTTCATGAGTGAGTGACCTTGCCTGATTGTGTATCCATTATCTATGCCCTATATAAAACATTCATGAGTGGCAGCTGTAGGTTCGGATTTTCTCCATTGTTTCCTAGGGTGTTTCATTCATTAGGACACTTTGTTAATTGCGCAGACTCTGTGACCACATGCTTGGCTCACTTGTTTACCGTGCCTTCAACTCGTTAACTGAATAATTTTCATTGTTTAAAACCAGATTTAGAAAGGCGTGACACGTTATCACAAAAAACAAAACCAATAGCTGGTATTATAATAATAATGGTAGTAGTATAGCTATAATAATAATAATAATAAGAAGAAGAAGAACAAGAACAAGAAGAACAACAACTAGAGGAAGAAGTGACTAAAATAACCCCTAAAACAATCAAATGCACCTTATTGATGTCAAAACGTCATTGAAATATGTATTTAAATCCTGAATGCCTCAGTTTACATCCAAATAACTTTTTTGTGTGGTAAAGATGGCTTTTCACTACTGCTGTAAAACATTCTAGTTGTCACAAGGCACAGGTCATTATTTCCATCGAAGTTGTTTCAATTCAATTCACAGAGGCATGTTATCTAGCCTGCCATGCTGGCATGCAGTCACCTTTTTTCAAATGTGCCTTTTCTGCGCGTGCATTTGCGTGTGATCGTCGTTGACTAGCCAGGGCTACAGTGTGGTATCTGGGTTAAATGTCGCGCAAAGGTAAAGGGAAGTTATTGGAAGGTAGACTGAGGAGGGTGTCGGCCAGGTCACAGGTTCAGTGCGGGGTTAAAGAGACTGTTGATAACTTTTGTTTGTTTTCTGCAGAAATCCGTTTCCTTTCTAAAAGAGGATGTGTCCTGCTCCTGCCCTGCTAGTCCTGTTTTGAGCTTTCTCAACGTCGTCACCAGTCTGGCTCCTGTTTGTTTTTACAGGTTTATTAACCCCCCCCCCCACACACACACACACACACACACACACACACACACACCCCTTATGGAGGGATTACACACACACACACACACACACACACACACACACACACACACACACACACACACACACACACACACCACCACCACCCCCACCTCACCCCCAAATAACATCACGACAACATTTGGTGAGTTTTGGTTACTCTTTCTGTGTATTGGGGGTGGTTGCCCATTCAGGTCCTGTCCTCCAAATCCTTGGGAAATATTTAGTGTACTACTTCCGATTTAAACTTACTTTTTCTATTTACAGGTATGTCTTTAAACAATAAAAAATAACAATAATATAAATATATTTTGATTATTATTATATATATATTATTAAATAATAATAATAATAATAATAATAATAATAATACATAAATTATCAGCCATGTAGTAAGGTAAATGCCATAGTATTAGTTTGGGATTTTCAAAACAATTATAGATTTTCAATTGTATTCAAATAGTTTACCTTATGGGTGCAACACAAAAGGCCAGCATAGGTTTGGTTTTATTCAGAGGTTTGTGAATGTGAGTTTGTTAATTTAACATATTTTCCTTTTGAACGTGGTTTTTTTTTTTTAACCAAATGCATAACAACAATATAATAAAAAAAAAAATTGAACTATTTGGTGTCCTTTTTCTTTACTGTTGAGAAAGGCTAGGTAGGTAGAAGCTGACCAGGTGGAAACTATACCAACTACAAAACCAAACTATCCCAAACTACTAAAATAATATGTAATTAATGAAAATGTTGTTTACGTATAAATACATGAGGAAAAATACAAAATCCTTATTCAT
>JAPMUY010001752.1:55000-67500 GCA_026901105.3 Galaxias olidus
GAGTGCATTTATCAGCGTAGTACAGTTCACCTTGGTGAAGGAAATCCATTTGTGCCGCTGTGTCAGTCTAGTGGACTCTCTCTCTCTCTCCGTCTCCCTCCCTCTCTGCCTCTCCTCCCCTCTCTCCTTCTCTCGTTCTCTCTCCCTCTCCCTCTCACTCTCTCTCTCCCTCTCACTCTCTCTCTCTCTCTCGTTCTCTCTCTCTTTTTCGCTGCCTTTAAATGGACGCCCTGCACACAGGGAAATGGCAAGATGGTGCGCAGCATTGCAGCTGCTCTCAAATGTCACGCTGGAAAAAAATCTTTAATGGGCTAAGTGTAGCCTTTCCGGCCCTAACTTGTCAGGTAATCAGAAATCTCTCCATGGCTTTTCTCTCTCCGTGGCCCTCCCTCCTTCGCTCCTTCGTTTCCGCGGCTCCCCCCCGGGGCCGTGACACACCGCTAATTACCAGTTATACCAATCGGAGCGAAGCAGGCCGTGAAACAGGTAGACTGCTTTTAAGAGGGGAGAGATATCCGAGACGCGTTCGACATCTCCATAGCCGCATATTTTTAGCCTGGTTATGTATCCGTTTGTATTTCAGCGAGGCGATTGTCCTCCGTGCGGCACTGTGACAAACCCTGGAACCAGAGGCTCTGTTTTTTCTCTCTGTTGTGGGAGACTTTTGTAGACGAGTGGAACTACATTGATCTATTGTTCCGCGACTGCGTTTCCGCAGGGAACGTAAAAATGGTACACCAGGAAGTGACTTGTTTACAAATGTGACTTTTTACAAGGATGAAGGCGGCACATTAGCAGCATGGGGAAATGAGAATCATTATAGAATTAATGACCAACAAACTGCTAACCGCCAAACACAAGTTACCTGAAAGTGCAGTACATGTTGGGAACGTTCCCTTGGTCAAAAAAACACCTATAGTATTTTAAAACTATCCTGTGTGTTTTCTGTGTGACTGATGTTGACTAGACACGCAAGAGACACACTCCAAGGTCATCTATTCGCAATGCTGGAAGCACAGTGTTTTTTTTATTGCGAAACCCTTGCAAAAGCACCATTGTGGAGTGTTCACTCTATGTGTGTGTGTGTGTGTGTGTGTGTGTGTGTGTGTGTAGATTGTGATTAAAATGCTAATCTGCGGGGAGGCACTGCTCTCCACAGCATTTTGTACAGCACAATAGCCAGGTCAGGCAGAGGGGAAGACGGACAGGGAAAGGTTGATTGTCGAGGAGGAGGAGGGAAATGGGAGCCGTGGCCTGGGACACGCTGGACCCAATACAGCCAGTCAATTCAAACGGAAGCACATAGCACATACATAACCACATACACGTGCACACACACAAACATAATCACAGACACACACACACACACACACACACACATACACAGACACACAAACCGACAGATACACAAAAGCACAATGCACACTTATATGGAACTATATGCAAACTAACATCATGGCAGAGAAGCATGGACAAACCATCTTACACACACTAATACATACACACACACACACACACACACACACACACACACACACACACAAACCACACACTGGCACACACTCCAATCCGATGGCCTATTCAGACTGAGATGATAATGTTATCATATAGCTGGAGGGAAACAAACCGGGTTGGTGTGCTATGCTGAGTGAAGCGAAGAGAGGGATGGCAAAAACACTGATCAGGAAGAAACGAGGGGAAAGGTAGGGGAAGAGGAGAGGAAAAGAAAGTGGAGCCACAGATTGACTGCCGGAGATTTTTAACTTTTTACTTTTAAATCATTTTTAATTCCAAAGCGGAGACAATGTAATGTGTTGTGTGCTGGTTTAGTGAATATCTAAATATGTATCGCCGGCATAAACACAAACTTTATACATGAGCGCGCACACACACACACACACACACACACACACACACACACACACACACACACACACACACACACACAGATCCACACATGCATGCTTGCGCTGAACTAACACACGTCTTTCAGCTATTGTCAGTGCTGGTGAACAGAGGGATTTCATCTTGCCATTTAGTATGTCAGCAGCCTGCCAAAGGCTGGCCCTTTTAGAGACTTTGGCTTCTCCATTGATAAGCAGCTCTTGTATTCATGGGAATATGGACTTACATACAAAGACTTCAGAATAGGCGATGACCTTTCGGGTCAGACTCCATTTTGTAGCGATAATTCCTTCGCAGGTATATGAAAGACGACGTTTGCGTGTACTCGTAGGAGAGAGAGAGAGAGAGAGAGAGAGAGAGAGAGAGAGAGAGAGAGAGAGAGAGAGAGAGAGAGAGAGAGAGAGAGAGAGAGAGAGAGAGAACGAGACAGAGAGACAGAGATGGTGAGATGAAAGCAAAATGGAGGCATCCTTTGAACTCCTTCAGACTCTCTTTTCTGCTCGGCTATCCCTCGCATCTTTTCAGACTCTCTCTCTCTCTCTCTCCCTCTCTCCCTCTCTTGCTCTCTCTCTCTCTCTCTCTCTCTCTCTCTCTTAGTCTCTCTGCAATGTGGCCCATCTTCTGTCTTCTTAATTTAGGACCATTCGTTTCTCTCTCCACCTCCTTTCTCTATGACCCCCCAGCCTCCTCACCTCCTAATACCTTGCCCCTCCCCTCCATGCCCCCAATTCCTGTTTCTCTCTGGGGGGTTGGCTAAGAGAGAGAGTGTGCGTGTGTGTGTGTGTGTGTGTGTGTTTGTGTGTGTGCGTGTGCAAGTAGGGCTCTCTTTCTCTTTTACACGGGTGCTGTCAGGGACACTTCCCAAAACAGCAGAGTGAGACAGTCTCCTGGGGTGTGTGGATGTGTCTCTCTGTGTGCCTCTGTGTGTGTGTGTGTGTGTGTGTGTGTGTGTGTGTGTGTGTGTGTGTGTGTGTGTGTGCGCACGTGTGTGTGTGTGTACGTCATTGGTAGGATAGCTCAACAGCCAAAAAAGCCACTGAAGAACGTGTCCACCCCTCTCCAAAGACAGCCTGTCCGAGAAGTGCTTTTCTGTGTTTCCCTAGGACTTCTGGCCGTTTGGTGTGTGTATGTGTGTCGGTGTGTGTGTGTATGTGTGTGTGTGTGTGTGTGTGTGTGTGTGTGTGTGTGTGTGTGTGTGTGTGTGTGTGTGTCTGTGAGTGTCTGTGTGTGTGTGTGTGTGTGTGTGTGTGTGTGTGTGTGTGTGTGTGTGTGTGTGTGTGTGTGTGTGTGTGTCTGTGTGTCTGTGTGTGTGTGCGTGCCTGTGTGTGTACCCTCCATAATGCACCTTACAGACTGTGCTGTGCTACTGACAGAGGGGTAATGTAAGCGTGTTCAAGTATCTGTCGCAGTCATGATATGCCACGGAAATAAACTATATTATCTTGGTTGTCTCAATACACTGAGTTTTAAAAGCACACCATCGAATGCTGTGGCTCTGTTGGTTATGAGGTATTACATTGTCACACACGCACACAAACAGACACACTGTCTCCGTCAGCGACTGCATATACAATCGGCAGACACGTTCACACACCCCCAGCAAGTCCACAAAACACGCACGCTGTCTCCGCCCACACAACGCCACTGAGCGTGATCACAAGTAGCACTTTCCTTAATGAGAAAACACTATCAGTGTAAGATTTAGTAATTATTCATTAATCAAGTCTACAGTGCCTTCTACCAAAGCCAGTGAGTTCTTAGCGGGGTGGGAAGGCTTAGTGATAAGATTTAGTGGAGCACTAATGGTGTCATCCACTGGTGGAGCACTTCAAAAGCAGTGGAAGGGGAGGGAGGGGCGCTTTGAGGAGGAGGAGGAGGAGGCAATAATCATAATTGTTTTGAGATCAAGAAGGCCATAATTAATTCTTTCCGTCTTGAACTTTGAGGAAGGAAGCGGGGACGGAGAAAGGGAGGGAGGGGGGGAAGCAGACTAACAGTAACAGGGAGGACTGATAAAACAGACAGACAGGCAGACAGGCAGACAGGCAGACAGGCAGACAGGCAGGCAGGCAGACAGACCGACAGGCAGGCAGGCAGGCAGGACTATTATATAGGCTGACAGACAGACAGACAGGCAGGCAGGCAGACAGACAGGCAGACAGGCAGGCAGGCAGGCAGGCAGGCAGGCAGGCAGGCAGGCAGGCAGGCAGACAGGCAGGCAGGCAGACAGGCAGGCAGGCAGGCAGGCAGGCAGGCAGGCAGGCAGGACTATTATATAGGTAGACGGCCAGACAGACAGGCAGGCAGGCAGGCAGGCAGGACTATTATATAGGTAGACGGGCAGACAGACAGGCAGGCAGGCAGGCAGGCAGGACTATTATAAAGGCAGACAGACAGACAGGCAGACAGGCAGACAGGCAGACAGGCAGGCAGGCAGGCAGACAGGCAGGCAGGCAGGCAGGCAGGCAGGCAGGCAGGCAGGACTATTATATAGGTAGACGGGCAGACAGACAGGCAGGCAGGCAGGCAGGCAGGACTATTATAAAGGCAGACAGGCAGGCAGGACTATTATGTAGGCAGACGGGCAGACAGACAGGCAGGCAGACGGGCAGGCAGGCAGGACTATTATATAGGTAGACGGGCAGACAGACAGGCAGGCAGGCAGGCAGGCAGGACTATTATAAAGGCAGACAGGCAGGCAGGACTATTATGTAGGCAGACGGGCAGACAGACAGGCAGGCAGACGGGCAGGCAGGCAGGACTATTATATAGGCAGACAGGCAGGCAGGCAGGCAGGCAGGCAGGCAGGCAGGACTATTATAAAGACAGACGGGCAGGCAGGCAGGACTATTATATAGGCAGACAGGCAGGCAGGACTATTATATAGGCAGACAGGCAGGCAGGCAGGCAGGCAGGCAGGACTATTATAAAGACAGACGGGCAGGCAGGCAGGACTATTATATAGGCAGACAGGCAGGCGGGACTATTATATAGGCAGACAGGCAGACAGTCAGGACTATTATATAGGCAGACAGGCAGGCAGGACTATTCTACAGACAGACAGACAGACAGACAGACAGACAGACAGGCAGGCAGGCAGGCAGGCAGGCAGGCAGGCAGGCAGGACTATTATATAGGCTGACAGACAGACAGACAGACAGACAGACAGACAGACAGACAGGCAGGCAGGCAGGCAGGCAGGCAGGCAGGCAGGCAGGCAGGCAGGCAGGCAGGCAGGCAGGCAGGACTATTATGTAGGCAGACAGGCAGACAGGCAAACAGGCAGGACTATTATGTAGGCAGACAGGCAGACAGGCAGACAGGCAGACAGGCTGGCTAATAGGAAAAGCTCCTGGACAGCAGGAGAAGACTGGATGAAGGGAGAGGCATTTAGACATTCAGCCACGTACCGTCTGTCCACTGCAGGGGACCTGGTGGTGGGAGGATGTTTGAGTGTGCGTGCGTGTGTGTGTGTGTGTGTGTGTGTGTGTGTGTGTGTGTGTGTGTGTGTGTGTGTTTGCAAACGTCGTTTCATTGTGCGGGAAATGAAATGCCAATGCATCGGGTGTCCGACAACCCCGCTCCCCCACGCCACCCTTATTTAAGTGTTGCAAGGTAGCGGTATTTAATATGAAGCCCCACCTCCTTTAAAAAAAAAAGTTGTCAATTTGAAACATCATAGAAACATGGTGTGCAGAAAATGAGAGACTTAATGAAATGGCGTCTCCGCCCGCTCCCAGGGGGCGTGAGACCTGCGGGAATTCCGCCAGCTTCGGGAATGTGGGGACCGCGGCGACGGCGGGGGTCGGAATAATGACCGTGGAACCATGGACTGCGTCGTGCGCTTGTTATGCTAAAAGGCTTGGACCGCTAGCCTCAGGGCCTGAGACGGCGAGGGCCAAAGGACACACACACACACACACACACACGCACGCACGCACACACCCACACAACCGCACGTGCACACTCGCAGGGTGGGAAGGCGCTCCTTAATAACCTGGGATAAACGGTGGTGTAGGTAATTAAAGTGGCCCGGAGGAAGAGCAGCCTGTGAGATACAAAGCTGGGCCAGGTAGGCTTAGGGGAGGTGGGGAAGGGAAATTCACTTCCACCTCTTCGTGGAGGACGGGTCAAACAAGGACCAGCCTCTCACGGTGACTTCCCCTGCTCGTGGGGCAAAATGCAGAAAACGTGTCGTGTTGCGATGTCAGATCGTGTCGGGGTTAAAAACAGTTTGTGCAAAGGCACGTGGACCCGTGTCATGACACAAGAGGTGTTTCGCAAAACGAGTTCCCGTTTCTTGCAGTGCTCTCATTCCAAACATTTCAGGGGGTTGAGAGGTGAGTGATCAATGCAATGTAAAGAAAGCATTTAACACTGTTGAAAACTGGAGGCAAACCCTGAGTCCTGGACAGGGAAGCCAATCCCCTTGGATTCCTATCGCCAACGTGCTAGACGTGCCCTTCACGTCTCTCTCCACCCACGGCCCTGGCCCATTTCACCACTCACACGGAACCTCTGGGTAAAAGCGCGCGGAGGGAGGCTATTTCTCTGCCCCTTCTTGCGCTAAAACTCACATTTTAGGGCTTGAATCCTGCGGTAGAATGAACGCAAGTTCGAAAGTTGCTGCGTGGAAGTTTGTGGTGACGATGAGGATGATGGCTATGGTGATGATGACTTTTGTGATGAAGAAAGAGGAGATGGCGGTGATGATGAAATGATTAGGTTTGAGTGTTTTTGTGCTGGCTTGAGGAGGCGGGAGAGGGGGGAGTGGTGTTGGTGTCTGTGCACGTTAACGGAGCTGTGTTATTTTCTCTGTCTTCATCCACCAGATAAGATTCCAGAGAAAACACAGAGGAGTGTTTCTAATCTGGCCTGGAATGTCAGGTGTCTTTGCGTGTGTGTGCGCGTGTGTGTATGTGTGTGTGTGTGTGTGTGTGTGTGTGTGTGTGTGTGTGTGTGTGTGTGTGCGTGCGTGCGTGCGTGCGTGCGTGCGTGCGTGCATGCGTGCGTGTGTGTGTATGCATGTGTGTGTGTGTTGAAGGTTGTGTGCGCACGTGTGTAAGTTTGTGAGAGAGAGTGCGTGTGAGAGAGAGGGAGCGTTGATTACACTCTCCACTCACACACTCAGAGCAGCCATTTCTCAAGTGTTTGTAATTATAGTGAACACACTGCTTCCTAAGAGCTCCTGTCAATCTGAATCACAAACAAAACTCTCTCACACACACTCAGCCCCCTTTCCCCAGTGAGCTGGGACAGTATGAGATGTGCTGGGGATTTGTCTGTGCGTGATTGGGTGTGTAGAAATACATGTACAGTATATGTGTGTATTTAGTGTTGTTTAGTGTATGTGTGTGTGTGTGTGTGTGTGTGTGTGTGTGGTTCTCTGTACACAAAATCTTTAGTTTACAACAATGCATTCAAGTGTATGTGTAAATGCATATACACTGTAATCTATTGATCTGTGTGACTCTTTTGACCCCCAACACACACACACACACACACACACACACACACACACACACACACACCGGCACATATACACAAACACCCACACACACAAACACACAAACACGTCTTCCTCCTCTGCCTCACACAAGAACCTTCCACCAGAGAGGGTATGTGTTTGTGCAAGGCCTCTCCCCTTGCCCAATGCCAGGCTTCTTGGGTTACAGTCCGCAGCAGTTTACACAGACTCAGCCCTGAACAGAGGCTACAGCACATGACAGGACGCACGCTGCTCAGCCAATCACAGGTTCGCCTTGATCAGGACCTGGGCCCGCGGCCCAATGGTGACAAGTCGTCCTGAAGAAGTCATGGAAAGAGTTTGGGGTGTGTTGGATTTGACGTCCCTTGCACAACCGAAATTATCTTTTGACCTGTTTTTTTTTATTGTAAAGATATCTGAATATCGCAAAAGGATTGCTGCCCAAAGTACACTTTTTAATGCTTTTCTGACAAACAGAAAGAGTTGGTCTCTTTTGCCCAGGTCTTGCTTGAAAATGGGAATTATCCTTGTTTAAAAAAAGATATAAGCAAAAATGACCTGACAACCCCTAATTTTCAATTCTTAAAATTCTTAGTATGGGAGTGTTTGATTATGTAACTAAAAGAAATGTAGTAATTTGAGAAACTTAGCAAGGTTCATACGACTGCGTGCTCTACTTTAAAGTACTATGGAAAAATGAACTAAAGACCTCTCTCACTCTTTCTCGCCTTCTTTCTCTCCTACTCCCTCCCTCCGCCCTCCTCTCTTTGCATGTGGCGTGATTACCATGCGCTAAGCATATACATGATGGAAAGCTGCCGGCTGACTTATCCCTCATCCCTCGTTTCTTTCCATATAAATTAAACAGAGAGTCAAAGAGAGAGAGTGTGTAGAGGGAGAGAGCAAGAGAGAGAGAGAGAGAGAGAGCGAGAGAGAGAGAGAGAGAGAGAGAGAGAGAGAGAGCGAGAGAGAGAGAGAGAAAAAAAAAGAGCGAGAGAGAGCTAGCGAGTGAGAAAACGAGACAGAGAGAGAGTGGGGGAGAGAAAGAGAGAGAGTAGAGCTGTGGCAAATTACATTGCCAATTCAAATCCATGCCACTAATGCAACTCGTGGAGTGGCGGTGCGGCGCCCGTCTCCGGGGGTTATCTGTGTCAGACAGGCCGCCTCGGCCCGCCGCGTCAAACACGCCGCTGAAAGGGAGCGGGGAGTTCATCTGAGCCGCCCCGGAGCCCGGGGGGAAAAGAGGAGGACGGGGAGAGGAGAGCGGACGGCGCCGCCGCCAAGCCACGGAGGTGGCCAGGACGGTCTCACTGGAGCAGGAGAGAGGCCGCGTCGGGAAAAGGGCAGGCACGGGCGCTAGCTTCAGTTATACCGGCACGTGGCGCCGAAGCATCGGCTGCTATGGCGACGCGCGGGACGCGGAGGCACAGCGGAGGGACAGCGGAGGGCCGTGCGTGGACACGGCCGCGCGAGCACACACGCCTAAACGGACACGCACACACCAAGTCCCAACTACCTCTTTGCGGTTTTTATCCCACGCACACACACACCCCCCACCCCCCATCCTACCCCTTCCTCTCGCTCCGCCAGACCCCTACCCCTCATCTTCAAAACTATTTGAAAATCAATTATCTCAGCAAACCAGCTGTAAGGACTGTCTGCCAGCCACTTACTCCTGAAGTGAATAACTTATTTGAAATTCATTACGGCGGGCCAGCGACAATAGTGCGCCGGGGGGGCCCCGCAAGATTCTGCCCGACCGTTTTTTTTTTTCGGTCGTAAATGTCATTTTGTATAAAGCTAACCGGCTAGCCGGGACGCCCCTTTATTTTCTTTTTTTTTCCCACACATCTCCTTATTTTCTTCTCCCCCGTCCCTGGCCGTTGTTTTCTCTCTCTCTCTTCCCTGCCGTCACCCGAGCGACCGTCATGCAATTTTAACCAGCTCAGCGGCCGGCTGCCCCCACTGCAGACTCTGGCGGAGCCTCTTGATTGGCTTCTTTCATTTATTTATCGCATGCAAATCACAGGACTCCCATAGACGCGGCCTCGCGTCGCCATGAATATTGATGGGTGGATGGATGGATGGAGGGATGGAGGGATGGATGGAGGGAAGTGGAGCTAGATTTGAAGTGGAGGGAGGGGGTGGTGAACGCGTTTGTGTGTGGCGTGGAGTTGTTTGTGTGTGTGTGTGGGGGGGGGGGGTGGGGGGTTAACGGAGTGTGTGCGTGTGTTTTGTGTGCCTGTTTGTCTGAGAGCGCGGGGTTAAGTAGGATTGTTTTAAATGTAAAACAGTTGGAGAGTGACGGAGCATTAGGAGGTACTTCTGCGTTTCGGTGATGTTTTAGTTTTTTTTTGCTTTTGCTTACAAGAGGCAGGACACAGGCGGTGGGGGGTAAGTGTCTATGTGTGTTTGTGTGTGGGCATACCTCTGTGCTTGAATATGCAAACACACACAAACACACACACACGTGCTCACACACACTCACACACACGCTGGGGCTGGTGGTGTGTCAAGGACATTAGCAGAATGTGAGGCGGACCGACACAAGTGTGGAGGCGACGTGAAATCAAGTTGATGCAATGTCACTAGTGCTCTTAATCTCTCCCTCTCCCTCCCTCTCTCTCTCCCCCTATTCCTCCCTCCATCGTTCTCTCTCTCCCTCTCTCACTATGTCCCTCGCCCCCTGCATCTCCCTTATTCTCTGCCCTCTTTTTTTTTCTATCTTTGTGTCTCTCTCTCTCTCTCTCTCTCTCTCTCTCTCTCTCTCTCTCTCTCACACTCTCTCGCTCTCTGTCTTTCTCTCTCTCTCTTTCTGTCTGTTTCTCTCTTCATATCTCTCCTCTCTCTCTGTCACGCTCTGTTTCGGGCTCCTTAGCGTTTCACACCGGATAAAACCGACGCAAAGAAGGAGGGAGGGATGAGACGACGGAGGTGGGGAGTAAAAATGGGAGGTGAACGGAGAGCGACGTGACGAAAGCAAAGAAGGAAAGGAGAGATGAGGAGCGGGACGGGCAGAGTGAGAGGGAACCAACACGGCCGTGGACGGGAAGGAAACGAAGGGGAGAACGAGAGTGCGGGGGGAGCAGGGGGGGGGAGGAGGGGGGGAGGAGGAGGAGCAGGGAGGAGGGGTTCTTGTGGGTGAGCGGCTGTGACAGCGTTGTCATGCGTTTCCCAGCAGAGGCCATCGAGGAGACAGGAGGCGGCACCTCCTCCCAGAGCTGCCTCCCTCCCCTCCCCTCCCCTCCCTCCGTCCCTCCATGCCACCAGCGGCTCTGCTAATCTCTCTCTTACTCTCTCTGTCTTTCTCTCCCTTTCTTCACCTCCCTCCTTTTCTGCTCCCGCAGCTCTTTTAACAGTGTCCTCTAGTCTTGCTCTCCTCCTTTATCTCCGCTGGACCTCACATGGTTCACCTTGGTGTGTGTGTGTGTGTGTGTGTGTGTGTGTGTGTGGTGAGAGTGTGTATGGGAGGTACCCCCTTGGGCTCCCAGGTAGACAACAGAGTGGCAGTAGGAGGGGGGGGGGGGGGGTGTCCCAAGGGGAAAGGGTCTCTGTCTGGTCCCTGACCTGTGAAGATCACCGTCTCCTCCTCACCTCCGTCGACGTTTCCCTCCTCCTCTTTCTCACCCGCTCACTCCCTCACTCTGTCTGTCACACAATAACATATAAACACACGCATGCACCCACACACACACACACACATATAGTCTGTTCATCTCCGTCACACAAGAACATATGTCAGCACACGGACACACCACACACACACAAACACAATCTATCGCTCTCTTTCTCTCACTCACACACACTAACACAAATAATCTCTCTCTCTGTCTTTCACACACACACACACACACACACACACACACACACACACACACACACACACACACACACACACACACACACACACACACTCCTGCTGTGACTCCTGCTCCCTTCCATCACCTGCAGGGTGACCTCAGTGGTTACCAATGGCAACTGTGTGATACCAAGTGGGCCTTGTTTAGTTGAGGAGGTGACATGTGCAACTGTATGTGTGTGTGTGTGTGTGTGTGTGTGTGTGTGTGTGTGTGTGTGTGTGTGTGTGTGTGTGTGAGAGAAAGAGAAAAAGAGAGAGATAAAGAGAGAGAAAGTGATTGTGTCTGTATGTGAGGGTGTGTCTGTTTGTGTGTGAGTGTTTGTGTGTGAGAGAAAGAGAGCGAGAGGGAGAGAGAGAGAGAGAAAAGGAGAAAGAAGGTGCTGTATGTTTGTGTGCGTGTTTGTGTGCGTGTGTGTGTGTGTGTGTGTTTGAGTACATAAAGACTGCCGTATGTCACCAGCAGGAAAACAATGGCTCCACTAGCCTTTTAGCTGCCGTAATCTTCCAATCCTTTCTAAATAAGCGCAGCGGGCTGTCAACCTGCAATCAGTTTCCATTTGTAACCACTCACATCAGTCCATTCGCTCCTGTTACTGCCTCCCAGCCTTTAATTGGACAACATTAAGCGTGGCGGGGCGGGTCCAAGCGGTCCATGTTTCCCTCTCTCTCCCTCTGATCGTCTGAAAAAGGTTTTGTTTACATTTGCATTGGGAGGAAACAGCCTAGTCCTGCACGGGTCACGTTAAGGGCAGTGGTGCCGTCCAGTGACGAGCAGGGGATCAAAAAGATTCACACAGAACGGGATTTCAGCGTACGCTCCGTCGCCGACTGGTCGTGAAAAACGATGCTATTGTCTGTTTATTGGAAGAGAAGGTTTCGACGCGCTCTTCAAATTGCCGGATGTAGCTATATACGTTACAATGGCCTCTGCTTGACAAAAGCTCAGGATTCTTTCACTGTTATATTGATCCCCCCCCCCCCACCACCACCACCACCTCACCAAAGTATGTTCCAGGCTGAGCAAAGAGGAGAACCCAACCTCCCCGCTTGGTCACGGAGATAACAACACGACAGTCGATCGCTGTAGTCCAATACAATACATTTTGGATGGGAGAGTGGAGTGACTGCCTGGCTAAGGGGGGGCTGCAGGCCACAGCAGAGGGAAGCACACAGGAGCACACACCCAGGGCTGGGAGAGAGGTGGGGGAGAACCAGCAAACCCAAACCTTTGCCAACATGCAACATTTC
>JAPMUY010001752.1:72500-102555 GCA_026901105.3 Galaxias olidus
GATATACACACACACACACCCTGTACATCTCAGACTGTGTGATACACACTGACACACTGAACAGCTTAGACCGGGTTGTGTACAGACACCCTGTGCATCTCAGGCAGGGTGATACACGCACACACTCCGTACATCAGTCCAATGGAGGAACGCATACCCGGATTAGTGATCGATCAGTATATCAGCGTACCCGGATCAGTGATATTCACAGCACATGTTAAGCTCCGTGTTCAACAGTTCAACAATACCGTTTCTTTGCATCACAGAAATAATACACAAACAGGGTAAATTGAAACCAAAAACACCAAAGCCAAAATGTGTGAGAGCAGTGTGGCATACTGTCTACTCTGAAAACGCTAAAGACACACACACACATAAGCCTGCCGTTGTCTTTCTAACAGTTTAAATCCACTCCGGTTCTAATTTCTCTCAGTCCCTGAGACGGGGTTATCCTGTACCATCAGGGAAGGGAGGAGGAACCAGAGAAAGGGAACAAGGAAGCAGAGCCCCACAAACGGGGGCACTTCTCTACTTGTTCTTTGATTCCGCTGGACAGAGGTGAACTCTGGGTAAAGCTGATCCAGGACGGGGGGGGGGGGGGGGCGGGGGTCCAGCCTGCGGCCCCTCCCTGACAGGTCCCCGAGGGATACAGGGACACGTGGGGAGAGAGGGCTGAGCACACACCTTCTGCGTCTGTCCCTCAACAGCGACGGAGGGAAGATGGAGGTTCACCGTGCTGTGAGCTATGCGCCGTCCCTCTCCTCCGCCCTCCCCCCTCTCTCCTCCACCATCCTCTTGTCTTTCCGCCGCGCTGGTGAAATGTCAGTATTGTTTATGCAGAAGATTAGGGCTGAATTGGGCAGGAGGTGGTTGTTTCTGCAAAGATGGAGATAAGATAAGCGGGTGGGGCAGCTCCTAAGCGCAGCAGAGTGTGTGTGTGTGCGTGTGTGTGTGTGTGTGTGTGTGTGTGTGTGTGTGTGTGTGTGTGTGTGTGTGTGTGTGTGTGTGTGCATGTGCGTGTGTCTGTAAGTATATACGTACGTGTGTGTGTCCTGTCTTATCTCGGCACCAGGCATGACGACCATATGAAGTTGTTCATAGTAATTGCCAGTGGCAGGAGTAGATTTCATGAGCAGATTTAGACAGAGAGAGAGAGAGAGAGAGAGAGAGAGAGAGAGAGAGAGAGAGAGAGAGAGAGAGAGACAGTAGAGAGGTCATTAGATATGGATAGAAGGACCAACCACTTATTGTATATGCACTGACCACACCGAATTACACACGTCCACCTCTTTACGAGGGCCATTAACCGCCCCCCCCCCCCCCTCTCTCTCTCTCTCTCTCTCTCCTGCTTTGTGCCTATTGCCTGACATTGTCACTCCACATTCCTCTTCTCCTATCCTTCTTCTAGAAAACACAAACATCTCTTAGATCAAACTGTTTTTTTTTGTTGCTGCGATGCTAATTGTATTGAAAAATGTGCGGATGAAAAAAATACATGTTTACAAACTAAACTCTACAAGCAAACTTTACACCGCGGCGCATCGATCAAAAAAAGTGTATGCAGAAAGGTCGGCTTGTTTTTGAAAACAGCCTTGCCCTGGTCTCTGCATGTCTAACCCCACACGGTATTGTAGCAACATGAACCATGACGGCGAGGCTGCATCGACTGGCCAGCTCTGTCCACGGGACCCTGTATCACCTGCTATCCTCTCATCTCCACAGCCACCGCAGATAGGAGAGAGGAAGGAGATCTGTTGTAATCGCCGTGAACTGTCCACGCCTTCTTTAGACTATCCCCCCCCCCCACCCGTCTCTCTTTCTCGCTCTCTCTCTCTCTCTCACCCTCATCTCTCTCCCCCTCCTCTCTCTCACTCTCTCCCCTCCTCTCTTTCTCGCTCTCTCTCTCACCCTCATCTCTCTCCCCCTCCTCTCTCTCACTCTCTTCCCTCCTCTCTTTCTCGCTCTCTCTCTCACCCTCATCCCTCTCTCTCCCCCTCCTCGCTCTCTCTCTCTCTCTCTCCTCTCAGACAGCGTTACCAATAGCCTCTCCACTCCTCTGCGGGTCAATTTGTCTGGCCCAGTGTTGCTAATCTGTTAGCCGTCCCGCTGAGCTTTATCTGGCCAGTGTCAACAGATCAGCCCACTGTGCATTGCTTATACAGTAGCTCACTCACACACACACAAACACATCATCCAAACGTGCAAGCACAGACACCCACACACACACACACACACACACACACAAACACACAAGCAAACACAACCCACCCTCCGCCAATTAGCTCTTCATTATCCTGGCCTTTAGACATGCTAATGCTAAGCTAACAGTGCAGGGCTTGAAGGCCTCCTGTAGGCGTCTAAGCCTTGAGGTGTAAGCCCTGCAGGTGTAGCCCCGTCCCGGGGTCTGAGGTATGTGTGTGTGTGTGTGTGTGTGTGTGTGTGTGTGTGTGTGTGTGTGTGTGTGTGTGTGTGTGTGTGTGTGTGTGTGTGTGTGTGTGTGTGTGTGTGTGTGTGTTTGTTACGAGTCTCAGGAGGATATCCTTACCTAAGGGGAAGTTTAAGCCATTCTCTAGCTGAACGAGCTGGAAATGCAGCCCTGGGCAGAGCTCTCTGAAAGGAGGGTGGAGGGAGGGGTTGGTGGGGGCAATAGGGGGCAACGGTGGGGGGGCAGGACAAAAGAAAGGGGAGGGGATGAGGAGTTGCTTCTATTTGTTTAGTCTGTCGCCTACATTGGTGCGTTTGGTTGTTGTTATTGTCCCTGTGTTGCATTGTTTTGTCTGGCCCAGTAGCCTCCACTACATGTCCTCTCTAGCTGGAACACACACACACACATGCATGCACACACGCACACATACGACACTATCAGCAAGTAATGCCTGAGTAAATATTAAGGGAGATAGCTTGATCAGTATAGAAGAGGTAGGGTTTTCAAACACATTCTCAAACACACACACACACACACACACACACACATAAACACACACACACACACACACACACACACACACACACATCCTGACGCAGACAGGTGGCTGGGGATTCACCCGGAGACATTTAAACCCTAAGAGCTAAAAACCTTTGGCCAATACTTAACCCCAATACAATACTTAACCCCACCCAACCACACCGACACCCCCCTCCCCTTCCACACACACACACACACACACACACACACACACACACACACACACACACACACACACACACACACACACACACACACACACATTAAACGGTCAAACGTCATTTATCCAATTGACATTAATCCAAGTGTAATCCAAGCACTGCATTGTGACATTGGGTGATATTCAAACAAACACCTTACAGGGGAGAGGATCGTATCAGGATTAGCACAGAGTTAATGCAGTGGCTGGCAGAGATGCGGGATTGGGTTCGGTTTTGTAGCACTCACAATGGCCAATTTGAAGCCATTCAATACATCTTGTCTGTTTTCCCATTATTTTATTTTCAAGGTCCAATCTATTTTTTTTTTCTTCAAATGAGAGCATTTGCTTGAAACCTTGTGTGTATTAGAAGTATCTCCTCGTTTTTATCTCTGGCTAGATCAATATTGTTTGTTCTCGACAAAGAGTGTGTTGTTCAGACAAGAGTGTAAGAACTCGGAGAGGAGCAAACTGATTTGCTGAAAAATAATTGTATTCCGCCAGAAAATGATCATTTTCCGTAAGCAGCCACGTCCACTGCATCCCTTTGACAATGCTGATATTGCTACCCATCCCTGTGTTACCCATCCCTGCAGTCTAGAACTTTTTGACAGAGTGAGACAAGTACGTTGTTCAGAGCTACAGCACAAGGAAATGGGGGGGGGGGGGGGGGGGGGGGGGGGGGGGGGGGGGGGGGGGGGGGGGGGGGGGGGGGGGACTCTAATTGTCATTTTCCTTTACAAAACACAACAAGTAATGCTCCTTGCCGAGTCAAAACACGGATAGAAATTTTATTAAAGAGGTAAAGTATTGTGCGCATGTGTTTGCCATGAAATTCAAAGGAGAAACACAAAAGGGTTAAACAGATTGAGAGAGGTAGAGAGAGAGAGAGAGAGAGAGAGTGAGAGAGAATGAGAGAGAGAGAGAGAGAAGGAGAGAGAGGTAGAGCGAGCAAGAGAGAGAGAGAGAGAGAGAGAGAGAGAGAGAGAGAGAAAGGTAGAGAGAAGTGGCGAGAGAGAGAGAGAGAGAGAGAGGTAGAGCGAGAGAGAGAGAAAGAGAGAGAGAGAGAGAGAGGGTACACGTTCCCATTACAACTGGGTCAGTAGCAGGACGCGGGGCTCCTGGAAGGATTTCAGGGATGCTTTGTTGTGCTCTTCGTGCTATCATCCACACCCCAGTCGGAAAAGCTCCGCTCATTTATCATTCAACAGCAGACCTATGATCTGAACCAAGCATCCCCCATTTAGCTCTGCCTTCCCCCAACCCCCCCACTCTTTCTTTTTCTGGCCCTTAATCCTCCCATCCCTATCGTTTCTGTGTTTCCTCCCATTCCCCAGTCCCCTAGATATTTCCTACATACTTAACTTTCTTTCGCTCCAAATTTTTCGGAGATGTAACATTCTTATCGTAAATTCTTATTATAAGAAAGATGAGGCAAGACGATGATGATTATGAAGTAAACATGTTCTTAAGTTGAGCGTATGATGCCATGTAAGACAAGAACTCAAGGTGACACTACCGACCCTTTAAAGGGACATTCCCAAAAGAGGGAAGGCGGGCTCGTGCCATTAGTGGCCGCCTCATACTGCCAATCGGACGGGCTTTAGCGGGTGACGGACAAGCCTGCTGTCTAATTACCCAGGAATGTTTTGGAAGCGCCACTCTAATCCTCCCACGCCAATCCAGATCCAACGGGCAATTTTGGGAAATGGACAAGTACAACTCATTCATTTCCAACAGGGTATTTCCCTCCTCTCCTGCTGTATGATATTGACGGTTCTAATATTTCAGTACCATTGGGTGTAAGTGTGGCGTGACTGTCTGAACATGTTTTGAATGAACAATCGGCCGAGTGACACTTACAATTACACCTCTCTCGCTCCGCTCTCTTTGAAGACAGCCCATCTGTAAGCATGGGGAGTTTTGAAAGTTGAGATGAGCTCAGAACTTTGTTGATGGGCCTGCGAGTCATCGGCGTTGTTGTTGACTACTAAAGACAGTAAGCACATCTAGTACTCTTCACTGATTGGCCGATCATACTTGGCTCGCTATAAGGAATGGATTAATGGGGCAAATCTTTTGGGACAATGGAATCACAATGCGGAGATTGCAAGTAGCAGTCATTTCATGATAGACTAAACATGTTGGTGAGGGTTTACCTGGAACTTTGAGCCAAACAAATAAACAAAGGAAAGCCCAGAAAATGAAAGAAAAAACTTTGGCTTCAGTGAACTTCCTGGCAGTCTCTCTGCGCCTCCCTGCTGACAGTTACATGATGACGGGCCCTGTCAGTGTTTGCGTGTGTGTGTGTGTGTGTGTGTGTGTGTGTGTGTGTGCGTGTGTGTGTGTGTGTGTGTGTGTGTGTGTGTGCGCTTGCTACCAAAAGATGGCCGTCCGCCCCTGCAGAATACAGTTTATCATATAGCATTACACACAACAGTGATATCCATCGCTGTTGGATAGATAGATGCGGGGGGAAAGGCTGCAATATTCATTGGCCTGTGTTCCTATCCCGGGAGGAGAAGAGCAGGAACAGCAAGCGATCTTGGAAGTCCGCTTCCCCCCATGTCGCGTTGGATTTAATGGAAGTTTCTTGTTCACGGGGACATCGATCAAGAACAGGAGAGAGGGGACCGAGGCCCAGGGGGGTGAGGGGGGTGAGGGTGGGGGGGGGAGCTGTGGTCTAGTGGGTGAGGAGAGGGAAGAAAGGAGGAAGGGGTGAAGGAGGATGTAAGCCAGGGACAAGACAGGCATGCGGTTTCTGACTCCACCTTCAGAGTCCTTTCATCAAACCTTTCCCCCTTAAGGATCTGAGAACATCCAGATGGGTATAAGTAAAAAAAAAAAAGATTTAATCAAAAAGAAGCCGAAGGGATTTCTCATCAACTGTTTGATTAGAACATAATAAAAATACATGACCAGAACATGTCCATAATAATCTAGATACGAGGGCGAGAGAGGAAGAGTTTGACTGTTAGCAGACTTTATGAATGGTTCGGTGAGTTTAGTAAGTGTCAGGTTTGGCACCAAGGGTGTTGACGGGGGAATGCATGCAGTGTTCTTGGCACAGAAACAGGGTCTTGATGCCAACAGTGATGATCCCTAATGAAGGATAATTATTCTGCTCATCTTTTGCTCATATTCGCTACTCAACAATGCCCGAGGCAGTGCAGACATCTCCCAGACAAGAGGAAGACCTGAGGGCGACGTGGGAGACAGACTTGGAATGATACACCGGGACGCAGGGATTAAAAGTCCCTGGTGTTTGTAAAGTGTCCTTGGCCACTCTGAAATCAAAGGTATTAAGAAAACAACGTCAATGTAAAACTACCTGGAGGTCTTGACTTATCCGGGGCAACAGTCTGTGCTCTTCCATTCTGGACTGTTTCAGCCGTTGGTGGTGACGTTGGTGATGTTTGCTGTGGTAAAGGGTTTGTCTTTTCTTCAGAGTCATTTCCCCACTGCAGGGCATTTGGGTTGGTGATTCCTTAGATGGTTCGACCGCAGGAACGCTGATTTGAGAAACACACAGAGTATGGCGTCACACTCCAGTTCTGAGGCAGAAAGTTAGCTGAGGAGAGAAAAGCAGAAGAATAATCAATAGTTTATACGAGCACTTTTGCAGTGCTAAGAACACAGTAGGTTATAACAATGGTGTATTTCTGAGTCAAGAAGTTAAAAACTGATATGGAAAACGAGTTTTAAAATCGAGACCCAGTCCAATGGGGCCTTGTGAAAAGGGTTCATTCCTAAGACAAATGTCCGCCACTGTCACACACAAAAAACACCCAATATATAAAACACAACCAGCACATATATAGCTAGAAGGAGGTTAGAAGGACACAGGCGACAGATTTACTGTATACATATTATACAGGTACACGGAACAGAGTCTAGACACTAGTGTCGCAAAAAATTGCATATACAGTACATGTAGTATGAAACAATATGGACATGTTGTGCCTTACCTGTAGTCTACGACTTAGAAGAAAACGGACCTGATCGTTTAGAACCAGGCCTATTGTAAATCAAGGCCTTTCTTTCGCTAGCAGAAGTAAAATTACTCTTTATAAAAATAAATGCATTTACAAACAAAAATGTTTTGTTAAAGGTGTCATACATTTTTTTTGTCAATGACATATCGGGTTTGTTTAAGTTACATTACAGCTATAGTGGGGAAGCAGGACCTATTTCAATGTTTTCATTGTTTTAAAAAAATGTCAGTGTCAGACTTTGCTTCAACCTCTTTTCTTTTCCCCAGCTTCTTCCCACTGGTCCCACGGGACAGCCCAGAGCAAGACATTTGGGCTTTTGAGTTTATGTTTGATGGAGAATTTGCACGTCATGATATATTTAAGTTTCCTGAAGGCTTCCTCGAAATACAGCTCGATATAAATGATTGATTTATCCTCTCAAACTGAGCATTTCTGTGTGTGTGTGTGTGTGTGTGTGTGTGTGTGTGTGTGTGTGTGTGTGCGTGTGTGTGTGTGTGTGTGTGTGTGTGAGAGAGAGAGAGAAGAGAGAGAGAGTAAGAGAGAGAGAGAGAGAGAGAGAGAGAGAGAGAGAGTGTGTATGTAGGAGGAGGGTGTATGCAGTCAGATTATGTAGGACCAGACTGAAATGTAAAAAATATATGTTGTATAAAGCAACGCTTTTTCCCAAATGAGGGCCTAGTTAGGACAGTTACATACTCTTTAGATAGGTGTAGAAACTTTATGCAAAGTACGTTTAATCAACAATGAATTATAATGCATCCAGCAGAAAAACCAACAATGGGGACATGGGCTTACGTCCTACACACAACAGCTGTTGCGACAATCTTACAAAGAACACACACACACCATCCTACTGAGACATGTTCTTTGGCAGTAGATGAATGACAAAGCAGACACACACACACACACACACACACACACACACACACACACACACACACACACACACACACACACACACACACACACCCCTCCCTTGCAGCCTGCCTGCTGGTCATCATCACACTTGGCTGGGCCTGGAGAAAGCAGGGTGTGTGTGCTTGAGTGTGTCTGTATTATGGCAGGAGTGCTTATCTTAGCATGTATGATTTGGCGTCGGTGTATTATACGCTTGCTCCGTTGTCGTAGTGTGCTTCTTAGTGGCCATGTGGGTGTGTGTGTGTGTGTGTGCGTGTGTGTGTGTGTGCATGTGTGTATGTGTGTGTGTATGTGTGTGAGTGTGAGTGTGTGTATTTGCCCACATCGTGTGTGTGCTCACGTTGCGTGCTCGAGTAGTCTTCCATGTGAAATGAGCGTAAACGGGCCACATTGTGTCTTTTTCTTCCTACATGCATGCACAAGAGTGTGTGTACGGGCCTGGTCGTGCGGGTGTGTGTCCAGTGTTAATGTACTGCCACAGCGCTACCACTGTACTCTCGCTCTCTCTCTCTTCTTCAGTTTGATTTCACCCCCTTTAAAACAGTAACTCATTCTTTCTTCCGTTGCTCCCTCTCTATCTCTCCCTCTCTCTCTCTCTTTCTGTGACTGACTCTCTCTCTCTCGCTCTCCCTGGCTTGCACCTGCCAGCTCTATCCCGCCATTGTGCTGCTGTGAAAACGTTTAACCGATGTTGAATGAAACAGCCCCTCCCCTCCTCCTCCCTCTCGTTCTCCATCCCTTCCTCCCTCCCTCCTTCCCTCCCTCCCTCCCGCGTGTAGAACAAGGGTTGAAGAAGGGGGGAGCGGGACGCCGGGGGAGAGAATGGAAAGGGCGAGAAAGGGCATGTTCTGCCCTCCCCTGCATACTTCGCCCCTCTTCACCCTGCCGGGGACGAGAAGGGCCGGGGCTTTGTTTTCTGTGAAAAGCCAGGAATATTGGGAACTGGATCCGCTTCCAAAATGAGCATCCGGACAGAGACACAGGAAGGGAAGAGAGGAGGAGAGAGGAGAGGACGCGGCGACAAACTCAGACAGCCAAGGGGTGTGATGTAAGTTTTTGGGATGCGACTTGTGTAGTGGACAAGGGCTGAATGCTGAGGGTGTGGGCTGGGGGTCCGGGAAGAATGCTGAGATGGACCCCCTCCCCTCTCCCTTCCTCTCAGCCCCACCCCAGCCCTGTGCCTCCCTGGCTTTTCGAGCAGTCACATTCCTGCTCCTTTCTGTTTGTCTGTAATGGGGGCTTGGAGGGGGAGGTGGGGTTGGGGTGGGGGGGGGGGGGGGTGGGGGTGGGGTTGGGGCTAATGGGCTAGGTGGTGGTAGGGGGGCAGGGAGGGGGTTGTTTGTAAGTGTTATCCCTCTTTTGACCACTGAAAAACGTCCTGCTTGGAGAGAAAGGGATTACCTGGTTGACCGGGCCCCTTGGAGACCCCCCTTCCAGACCACTATGGCCTCCGGCCTGTCTACCAACCCCCCACCTGCACACACACACACGCACACACACACACACACACAAACACACATTAAACACACACACACAAACACACACACACACACACACACACCGTGCCCCGGGCCTCACCTGCGCTGGAGTGGGATCACATGGAACAGATGAAAAAGGACTGGGAGATCAAATTGGCTGTGGAGCACTTAGATATTCACTGTCTGTACGTGTATCAAATTTTTTTGTGTTGCATTTTTTTTGTTTAATACATATTAACATCACAATTAAACAAGTTAAAAAATTGCATTCTGTGAAAAACATTCCATAATAATTTATTTGGTTTAGAAAAATGTCGCCATCCACAGATTTGGCTCTTTTTAAAATATATTTCTATGGCGTGCTTAGTGTGCAGGACATACATGAACTCTATTACCGAAACAAAAAAATCATAACATTGTCTGGCTCCTTCCTTTTCTACCATTTAAATCAACACTCCCTGAAAAGAACTGAAAGGAACATAACTATTATTTCAACACAGTACTCAGTCTGGCATACACACACACACTCACACACTGAAACACACCCACACACAGAGAAGAACATATCCATAGTGCAAGGTTGAAAAAAACAATTACAGTTTCTCATTAAAATACTCTTAATCCCTTTATGTGAAACACAGTTACACAAGTATATACAATGAGCAGAAAAAGAGACTGAAAGAGAGAGAACAAAAAACTGAATGTGGATGTGCAGAGAATAATTACATATATCATGGAGTCGACTCTTTTATTTCGGATGTCACTTGTGATGTCAGTGGCCAGCTTTCCGTTAATTTGAATTCAGACCTTTATCTCACGCCCGCAGCAGATTTTGAGTGACGGCGCCACCAAACACTCGCGCCACTGTCCTATTGATTTCTCTAAATCCCCAACAATAGCATTTGCATGCTTGTTTCTGTAATAATACAGATATGCCATTCGGAATTAAAGAGCCTGGCAGAGCAGAGGTAACTAATTGTGTGGCGTGTAATGAGTGCAGTTTCAATTTGATATAACCCACAGCTTTTCTCCGCGCAGGCCCTCGCTAAGTACTTTCAAGTCTTTGTGGGGAAATAATTGATTTTTTGTGCTTTGGGCGCAAGGAAAACTATTATGATCTTTTGAATAATGACAGTGGAAGGCGCGTGAATGATTTAAATTGGTATTAGAGGAAGAAGCCTCGGCGCGCAGATAGCGGCGAGTGGCGTGACTGACAGCTCACAAATGGCCTCCGGTTTCTTGATTACTCATTCTCTTAAGGTGGAAGTGAGGCGATGCGGCCGCACTTTGGAAAGGTAATAGTGGAGGGCCTGTTTGACTCTGGCTGGCTAGCAACGGGTGCTGTTGGCTGGCTGGGTTGGTGGCTGGAAGAGGGGGGGGGGGGGGGCCAGGCAGAGAGGATGGAGGACAGGCCGGGTGGTCTGGCTAGCCAGGCCTGCCAGAGGCTGCTCCAGGGCCAAGACAGAGGGCGAACTCACCCACACACACCAGGTGGGTTTGGCATGCTGTCAGATAGCTCCAGGGCCCAGTGTATGTGTGTGTGTGTGTGCGTGCGCGCGTGCGTGCGTGCGTGCGTGTGTGTCTGTGTGTGTGTGTGTGTGTGTGCGCACAGGGAGACACGTGTGTGCATGTCTTTGTGCTGATAGGAAATGTCATTTCCGTCCCCTCTCCTCTCTTGCAGACGGTCTTAAGCGAGCATGTGTGTGTGTGTGTGTGTGTGTGTGTGTGTGTGTGTGTGTGTGTGTGTGTGTGTGTGTGTGTGTGTGTGTGTGCTCTGCCGTGCCAGCCAGCCGGATTTGAGAGACAAATGTGATTATTCTGGATATCAGTGAGCCCTACCCGTCTTTCTTTCTCATGGCTGAAAACTCTTTTTTTCTCTCTCTCTCTCTCTCTCTCTCTCTCTCTCTCTCTCTCTCTCTCTCTCTCTCTCTTTCTGTGGCTTTGTTTCCTTTGTAACAATAGCAGTTTCTTAGTTAACACAGCGTGTTCAAATTTCACTCCTAATTGTGGGTGTATTGTAGATAAAGGGGTTTACGTTGTGAGAGTGGGGGGGGGGGGCAGTAGTCCCCTTGTCGCTTACAAGGAGGGTAACAACCGTGCCATATTCAGTCTTTGAAGGTACCAGTTTTCTATTAGGTTACGGTGACAGTTTTCAATGTCGTTATCCAATACCCTGTTTTTTTGAGTGACAACTAGGCATTGAAGTGGAGCGTAGCAGGCTTACATACTGCTACTGGAACCATGCACCTGCGCTCACACGCACACACACACACAAGACAGAAAAACAGATTGTGTAGGAAACTCACTCAAACACAATGCTAAAATATTCATGGAGTTTTATTATAAACATGACAACCTGCCATGTAGGAGTTTCTTTTTCTATTAAAACGTTGAAAGGGGAAATACTAATTTGGTATGACATAAAAAATATAGTTGGGTCATACCGTTCCAATGCATTGTTATTTAATGCGCTGAATGCCTCACGTCTATAAATGATTAAGCACGGGAAGCCTTTGCTTCCGGATCAGTCAGGTCTGCTGTGTCTGTTGCTATTCTCAGAGCTGGATCAATGACAATATCATATCTACACTTGGTGAGCGAGGAGGAAAGAGAGTGAAAGAAGGGGAAGAGAGAAGAAGAGAGCACGAGAGAGAGAGAGAGAGAGAGAGAGAGAGAGATAGAGAGAGAGAGAGAGAGAGAGAGAAATAGAAAGGACCCAAGTGCCTTGGGCATAGAAGCTGCTACCGTCAAAGGCAGGTTTTTTTTTGTGAATCGCCTCGTCGCATCTCTTGTCAATCCACCCCAGATGTGATGGCTTAATATTGTTAGCTCTGGCTGAGCTGTGTATGTGTGTGTGTGTGTGTGTGTGTGTGTGTGTGTGTGTGTGTGTGTGTGTGTGTGTGTGTGTGTGTGTGTGTGTGTGTGTGTGTGTGTTGTGTGTGTGTGTGTGTGTGTGTGTGTGTGTGTGTGTGTGTGTGTGTGTGTGTGTGTGAGTGCGCATGTGTGTGTGCGTGTGCTTGTGTAGAAAAAGAGGGGCAAGTCATGCAGACACAATAGCAGTATGTGTGCAGCAAGGCTGTTTACCCCCCAGCCACCACGTGGTTAGCTCCCAAGTGAGGAGACACATGCACGCACACACACACACGCACACACACACACACACACACACAGCAACACACACTCCCCTCCATATTGTCCCAGTCACATTGTTTGGGCGACCTTCTGTCAAGAGCAGGCAGACTGGTCACGATGCCAACCCAGGCCCAGAAAGGAGCATGAAGGCAGGAGTAGACAACTCCTAGTTCGTCACATCACCATCCCTGCCACTCCGGACATGAGGAAGAATCAGAAAGGGATGGCAACGCATGGAAAGGCTGAACTGAATAAAGTGCTCCGTACTGTTTATTTCACAAAGACACGTGCAATGGACCCATACGTTGTTGTGCGTTTGCAAATGCGTGCCGAAAATGTGGGTGAAAACTGAAGTCGTTTATGTGTGTACTGTGTTTGTCTCTGTTGGCATATAAACGATCGGAGGTCAACGGCATCCTGATTGATATTGATATTGATGATATTTTTTCCCTTAGACCTTAAGCCATTCCAATAATTACCAATTATTAAATATGTGTTGTTTGCATGTGTGTATGTTCTATAGTGTTCTACAGTGGGTTTACTGGTGAGGTTGCCCCTCTGTTATTGTTTAAGAATAGTGCTACCGAAAATTTAAATACCCTTTCTTACTTTCAGATGCCATGAAAGACAAAAGTGTTCATGCTAAACCTTCTGGTTGACGAAACTAATTAAGGCTCCCGGGCTTTGCGAGGAGAGACAAGAAAGGGGAATAAAATGTTTTATTTTCACCTGAGTTCCCTTCAACTCAAATGACACAGTTGAAACGTAGCCTGCTCTCCTGCCAGAGACAATTATCATAATTATTAGCTTTGACCACTATAACAGTGATTTGCATATTCAGCTGTACAACTTAACATAATGACATTTGAGAAATAATCTAAATAGTGAGCACGAAATTGTAGCTAATGATGATGATGAATTTGACTGGGCGTCTGCAGGTAGGTGTATGTGTGTGTGCAAAAATATCTGGGTATTGTAAAGGGAGGGGAACTAAATCCTCTACACGAATTATGTACTGCTTAAAAATGATCTGTGTGTGCATTAAATAACATATGAATATGCACATAAATATATATAGTACTCTTCAAATACATAATACATACATATTATATATATATATATATATATATATATATATATATATATATATATATATATATATATATATATATACACATAAATTGTTTTTGTTTGTTTCCTTAAATAAAACGTTTTCCTCTGGGGTAAACGTTTAAATCAGCAAATCAGAGGCTTAGACTTAAAGTGTGTGTTGAGGATATAGGCGCCCGAGAGTGTGTGTGTGTGTGTGAGAGTCTGATTATATTGCTATACGTATTCCCCGAGCAGTAGAAGGTGGAATCGACCACTTTAGAGTGCACAGACACTGCTCGCAGCACTTGGCCCTCTCTCTCTCTCTCCCTCTCTCTCTCTCGCTCTCTCTCTCTCTCTCTCTCTCTCGTCCATCTCTATCTCTCCCCTTCACTCTTGCGAGGAAGCAGGAGCAGTTAATTTAGTTGGTCATAACTAATAGTGTCTAATCTGCGGCGCCGAGGTCTGCTGAGAATATTGGACAGTCTAGAGGTTAATCACCGCTAGCTGGTTAGCCAAGGAAGACGGCGCGCCTTAATTCCACCCGAGGCAAATGGCATGCGGTTTTATCAGCGGGCCGATAAGGAGTGTTAATACACCGAGGAGAATGGATGCTCAAGGGCCGGGTTCTCCTTATCAGCAAACTTTACAACAGGAGCCGCTGCGACGGCGCAACCCCCACGCCGCGCACAATAACCACCTCATTTCACCTTTCAAGCACAACTATCGCTGCACCACCAAGACTCTCCCCCCCCCCCCCTCCTATCCGCACACCCACCCTCCCTCTCCACCCCTCCACATCCACCCTCTCCACCCCGCCACACTCTCCTTCTCCACGCCAGGCCTTGCCTTCATTCTTCAATCTGCTGCCTCTCACCCCCCCCACCCCCACCCCCCAGCCAGAGCACGCACACACCAACACACTCGGCAACCATTTCCCTTCCCATCTTCACACACACAAACACCCACACGCATGCTCAAGCACACACACACACACACACACACCAAACACACCAACACCCAGTGCCAGAGCCACCAGGAACTGGGGTATTATAAGCGGCAGCTAATTGGAAGATCACTCTAAAGCATTAAGAGATAAAATAGTTTGGCTGCCGGCCTAAAGCCTGGATCAGAACAATGTTGGGAAGCTATCTGGCCTTGTCACACACACACAGATTTCCATACTAACACAGCTAGACCAATTACCCAAAACACAGCTCTGTTTGTGCTACAACACACTCCCTGCCAGTCCTGCAGCCCCAGGAAATTAGAGTGGTTTGTGTGTGTGTGTGTGTGTGTGTGTGTGTGTGTGTGTGTGTGTGTGTGTGTCTGTGCGTACATGTGTGTACGGGTTGGGTAGGGTAGATGATAGAGGAAATTGGCTCAGTGTTGTTGGATTGTATTTGTTTCTGGGGTGGGGTGGGGGGGGTCGCTTTAGGTCTTGTCTTGTGTGTGTGTGTGTGTGTGTGTGTGTGTGTGTGTGTGTGTGTGTGTGTGTGTGTGTGTGTGTGTGTGTGTGTGTGTGTGTGTGTTTGTCACAGGGTGGTCTTTGGGTGTTGATGAAGGAGAGACAGAGACATCCCACCAAAACAAAGATATGAAGGCGGTGTGTAATCAGGCCTAATAGGGCAGCGGGCGTCTGTTAGCACTGGGACAGCAACGTCTGCTGTTGTTCTCATGCTAATCACTGTTTGTTGTCCACATCTTTGGAGGGGGGGGGGGGGGGGCTTTGCTTTCACTTCGTGTTTACCCTCCGTTCCCTGAGATCATGCTATACATCTCCTCTGGGAGGCACAGCCCATAAGCCCTTTATTATGGGATTTGGAAGGATATTCAAGTTTATTTTTGCCAATTTGCAATCCCTCTTTTTAATATTTATCGTGCAGCTGGTGTATGCGAATGTTGACATGATATTTGACAAATATCCAAGAGAGATAGGACAAATTTGTCCAGCAAAAACAATAACGAACAACACATTTGGAGATAAATTCATAAAAAGATAGTCAGTGATCAAAACAAACAAAAGGATCATTTATGCAGGGCCGGTTTGAACCGAGACACGTTGTAGAACGGAGCTGTGTCTATGTCTATGTGGCTACGTCAGCGTGACTGAATCTGCCATCTCCCTTCACCGCTACATATGTCTGCTCTCCCCTCCGCCATCTCAATACGGCACCTGTAGGCCTCAAAAGCCTGGGCCACGGGTATGTGATCCTCCCAGCTCAGGGTATGCCCGTCGGGGCCTACACGGCTATCAGCTGTGATGGCATCCTCCTAACCAAGCTCTTCCCCTCCGGGCAGAGATACGGACACGCTGGCCTCCCTTTGAGCCTCCTCTAAACGGATAAAGGGTCACGCATGTGGAGAGAACGTCCTTGCGGTCACGTTGATTTCATACCCCGGCCAAGACGAGGCCGTTTAGGAGGGCTCTCCTGTGGAACAGCGCAGGCTGACGCGGAGTCCCAGCCCAGCCAGCCATTGTTGTTCCATGATGTGCCGTAAAATCCAATTTTCTGCTGTTATGTAAATAGCGTCACCCCCGGTGCATAAGCCTGGTGTTACACCTCCTGTCCCTCCCCTCATCCACCTCGTTCATCCCCTTTGGTTCGTGCCTCGTTCATTCGCCACGGTGGCAGCGCGGAGGTTAACATCGCCCAGGGATATGGCTCCAACAGGCAGACAGACCGACCCACATTGTCATGGCCAAAGCAGATTGACGGGGGGGGAGACATGTCAAATGGTGTGTGTGTGTGTGTGTGTGTGTGTGTGTGTGTCTGTTTTCCTTAACCCCCCGTGTCGTTTGCTAATTGCTCACAGAGTGAAGTATAATGACAGGAGCAACTCCTGTACGAGTCTCTGTTTCACTGTGTGTAAACAGAGTCCTGTGTCGGAGACGTCTTGGTGTGTGTGTGTGTGTGTGTGTGTGTATGTGTGTGTGTGTGTGTGTGTGTGTGTTTGTGTGTGTGTGTGTGTGTTTGTGTGTGTGTGAGAGAGAGAGAGAGAGAATGAGCGAGTGTACGTGTGCTTGTGTCTGTGTTAGATATATAAATAAAAACGTAAACATTCATCATACAAACAACCCCCCTGTCTCAACACAAACCCTCGACATTTCGAGCCGACCAATGTACAATGTCTGGTCACACGTGTGAACCACTGGAACAGCAGGGTCACGTCTGTGTAAAATCAACAATGTAGTATGACACATGAAGGTGTGGGCCCTGGTATGTCCTCCGCAGTGCAACGCCTGCCGACTGGGATCAGTTCCACGTGCCAGTTTAAAAGCAAAACTCGCAGAGGGACTGGTGGGGCTCTGACCACCGTGGGCCTCGACTGACATTTTGAACGCGGTCTAATGCAATGTCACTGAGAACCTGGACGAGTGGCTGACAGCCCTTCTGTCCTCTCCTCTCCTCGACTCGGCACACAGTCTGCATTCACACCATTGTCTCTCACACCTCTCCTCCTCCTCCTCCTCCTCCTCCTCCTTTCCTCTCCAGCCATCCCTCCCGTCCTCATTGTCCCCGTAAAACAATTGGCAGATGTAACATTTAATTACGGTGGTATCTCCTCAGGGCTGTCGAGCCGAGCGAACCAAACGCCACTCGGGCGAAGGAGGGGTTGCATTACAATTTGCTGAGGAGCGTGATTTGTGAGAAGAGGCAGGAGGAGAGAAGGAAAAAAAACCACAGAAAAGCACATTTCTCACTACTCGCTACAAAAAGGTCAAATGCTTTTTAATGACTGTGTTTTCTGATAATGCAGAATGGAGTATAGGCGGGCGGAGAGGGGGGCTGGCAGCGTCGGCAACGGGCAATAATAAACTTGCAGATTGGTATCGCAGGGCGGCGCTTTAATGGAGTCTTGTGGCTGAGGACTTAATTTGCAGCGTTTGGCCCCTCGCCTCGACTGTCACCGTGTGATTTCTCTATTCCAGGCGGGGCCCTTGTTTGCCATCGACTCGAGCCAATTTTAAGAGAGCAAATAAAGCCTGGCCTGTTAAATGTTGCCGTTCACACAATCGGAGGGGTTATTGAACGGTGATTAAAATAGGAGAGGAGATATGACAGCCAAACGGACAAGCCGCTTGCCCTAATGGAAAAAAAAAACACAGGCCGATACCTGCTGGAGGGAGGGAAGAGGAGAGGGGTGGAGGAGGGGGAGAGCAGCCAGACTGGGATACAGAGGGAGAGAGAATGGGGGAAGCAGAGAGCGAAGGAGAGGTAAAGAGACACCAAGACGGATTATTGTGGGGACTGAGAAGGGACAGGGAGAAAGAAAGGATGAGAGAGGTTAACAGAAGGAGAGATGGCACGGATAAGAGATGGAGGGAAAATAAGGGATCTGTAGATAGAGGACATGAGGCCAATGTACATGAAGTTCACCTGCATACTAATCAACCTCTCGGCTGGAGCCATGCCTTAGTACTGCTGCATGCAGTTTACCCAGATGATATTCTCAGAAATGCTCCTACAGACTTAGCCTGTAATTCCCTCAACGATTGTCTTCACTGTACGTTGTTCCATATGTTTTAGGGCTCCGACGAGAAGATTTTTGCATAACCGCATGGGTGATATTTGATTGTGGAGAGGTTTGCAGACGAGCATGTGGTTTCATGGGAACTCACTTTGTCATTTCATCAAAGACAAAGTGTTTGTTAGAAGACAGGAATGTGTTTTTCAGTGTGTGCAACTGTGCGTGTGTAGGGGGGGGGGGGGGTCACCTTAAAATAAATAAATAAATAAAGTAACAGATCTACTAAATAAATGTATTTCTTACTTATTGTGTAAAATGCAGGAAGGACTGATGCATTTATTTAGAAATACATCATTTTCGATGTGAATGATTATGATGTTCAGCAATTTTAAGTTATTAAGACTTATGTATTGCCAATAATACAGACAGACACAATATTTTGGTTTTATTTTAATACATCATCTAAGCATGCTTCCAAAATAAGTAATGTTTTGAAAATTGAATAATTTGCGTTCTTGTAAGTGACTCTAAATAGTTCTTGACAATTAAGGATATGGATGCGAGGAAGTACAGAGTTGCAAGACAAGCAATTAGCGAGACACATTTCCACTTCCCGTGTACGGTGTATTGGTAATTAAATTCCAAATTTCCGAGTGCTGCATGAAATGAGAGTTGCGGGGTTAAGACAACTATTACTATATGGCGTAAACTGAGTCAATGAGGCATACATATTGTTATTAATTTATTCACCAAAAGAAAGCTTAGTTTTCCATCCTGCTCACTCTCCCCTTCTGCTTTTCACTTGTCGTAAAAGCTATCCTCTATCTTGGCTTAGGCCTCAGACATAATCAACGGCCTAGCCCTTATTAAAAAACGAAAAATTTATTTACATACAAATCACATTCCAATGCTTAGGCCTGCAGATGGTGTTCAAAAGGGACATGCTCCCTAAATTGTAAACAGAACCAAATAGTTGGCCCAAGGATATACGTGGCTATCCTCAGCAGCGGCTCTTCCATACGCTGCTCTAACGGTAGATTGAAGCTGAAAAGAGCATTTTAAAACCCAGCTTGGCTGCATCCCGGGTAATTATGACATTGTTCATGGGTTTGTCCCCGCCTCATTTCCGTCTCTGTAAGTAGGCTACACAGTATTAGACCAAGTCGGACAAATTATGCTATTGACGAACAATAGCGTCCAGGCCGGCTGCTTAAATGATTAGGTGGCTATAAAGGGCCCGACTGACTGCATGTAAAAGCCCATACGGCTGGATATAGGTTGACAAAATAACTTTTCGCTATTCAAATATTTTAGTCTTTAGGATTGGGTTCAAATATTAGGTGGTATAGGCCAGTGCGTGTGGGCTCATGTTCGTGAGCTATTTTTTTTCTTCTTTATTTTATTTGTTTATAGTCGGTGAAGACAAGGACGTACAAAATAAATTTTCTAGGTATATACATTATGTTTTGATAATATTTTAATAAAAATAAATGATATTATTATTATTGTTATTGTTGTTGTTATTAATATTATTATTACTACTACTACTAATAATAATAATACTTAATATTACCATAATCATTGTTATTGCTATTGTTACTATTTGTGTATTTATTGTAGTTGTATATGGTTTTGTCTTGGGATAAAAATAGGTATGTGTTAAATGTTTTTGATTTGTGGAAAATGTCATATAAAGGTAGTTAGCCTACTTAAAAAAATTCTTATTCCACTATTAAAGGTGGAAACATATTCCAATTAAGTTGTATAAGCAGACATAGCCTGTGACTAATATTAATGTTTTCTGTCAATCACAGGCTTATTTGAATTCATACGGCCAGAACCTACCACCACTACATTCTACCACTAATCTCTGAACAAAGAACTGCGCGCATTGAGATCCACACTGCGCGCGCTGAACCGGACTAATCGAAAGAGTGTCTCACTGAAAAGCAATGACATGAACACTTCACCGCATCGTGCCTTTCAGTGTGTGTGTGTATGTGAATGTATATATGTGTGTGTGTGTGTGTGTGTGTGTGTGTGTGTGTGTGTGTGTGTGTGTGTGTGTGTGTGTTTTCGCACGCGAATGCATGAATGTAAACTGAGTGAGCTTGTGCGTGTGCAGTGCACTATTCCATGCTGTGTGTAAAAAAATCACAGGCTGTAGGCCTATTTCTGTATTGTGACAGACGTCTGACATCTTTTAACCTATATACATTTTCGTCGATCATATTATGCAGTGACATTTGCTCTGCAGGTTGTGGTGCCTACTGATAGCCTAGATGCCTAAGCCGCTGACATAATGACTTTTTCCATCACTTGGACTAATCCTTTTTCCTGAGAGGTCAAATCTTAAAATTCCCAGGCTGCCTCAGCCTTTTGGTTTGGCAGCAATTATGATAGCTACTCCAATATGAGATTCATTAATTATTTGAATGGAATAAGAGTGTGTCAAATTTGTGATAGTGTTGAAAACCAACGATGGGGAAATCTCATTGACTGACCTCATAGCTCTGTTGCCGAATACGCACTAATGAAAATGCTGTTAAAATATCAATGTCCTAAAAGAAATGAGCACAGTTCATATCGAAATACACCATAGTCATGTCCAGTATTCGAGGCTGTCCTAATATATTTTTAAAAAATGGACTCAGGATAAAATAGTGTCTGTTCATTTGTAAAAGTGATTCCAGGTTTGCTCGGCAACATGAACACTGAGCTGTCCCTAATAGCCATTATTTTTTCTTTCTTTTTTGCACTGCGGCTTCATATAGCCTACTAACAACGTTAGCCATGTTCTGCATCGAATAAAAAAAGCATTAGTTTAATTAGGCTAGCCAACTTTCACAGCCACCACTCAAACCATTAATATTGTATTGTTCATATCATGAGCTCCTAGGTTACAACGGGCATGCATTTTTCATTGCAATAATCCTTAATTATTTTTATGCTGCCTTAATCTTTCATATAGTTTCAGTGTTTTGTTTAAATATTTATTGGCTGATGCGGCTTGTCTTCAAGGACTTGGCTTACGAAATGTGAAAAGAGATGGAGAAGGCAGAGAGCTGGAGAGACGAAGTCAGCGTTAAGAAAAGGAGTCAGTGAGTGGGAAGGAGAGGGGGAGAGAATAGGTTTTCAATGGTTTTCTTAGTGTAAACCTTCCGTGTCGGTCTGGTGAAGGAAATGCAGTTTTTCATTAAACAAATAGGCATAATCCTTGGCTTTAATACATTCGTTTATGTTAGCTACATAAACAAATAAAGAACTAGCCTTGGCCAATCAAACAAGAAAATGCAGCGCTATTTAATGTATTTATTTTAGATTTTTCGGATTTAAATTTTTTTTTTTTAAATTAATTGCCGTTTCTATCTAATATGTTGCTATTTAGTTGTAGGTTAAGGACTTTATAGACCCTTATAACCAACATGGCTTTTAATTAATCTTACAGTTATTTACAATATCAATAATGCACGTGCTAGACCAACATTTGAATGTCCAGTTAATGGTTTAAAAAATTTCTTCCACCACTTACAGTATGTCAACGAAACTATCATAATAAAACACATATATTATTATATTGTGATTAGCTGTCCGTCTACTCCTATCCCTACAGTGTTCAGGCCTACGCGTTCACATGTTGTTATATGTTCTACTATGCTAAAAGGAAAAACATATGAACTTGGTATTAAAGTAGTTTATTTTTTTCACCGAACAATGGCTAGTCGGTTTATTAAGACAAGACAGGAAAATAAGGTTCATAGCAAAAAATAAACGCATGAGCACGGCTGTGTAAAGAATATTTGCAAAACAAGGTCATATTTATTTTCTTTATTTTGTTTTGTTGTCTTGTTTTATTTTTCATTATGTGGCATGTGAACAGAGCACTGCTAAAAAAGACGAATGTCTCAGCCAGTCGACCCTGTATAAATAAATAAATAAATAAATAAATAAATAAATATATAAAATACTTAAATAAATAAATAATAGCCTTCTGCATTCTAAGATCAGGGAAATACCCTCTGGTAATAACATTTCTTGTATGCAGTCAGGTCACGTGCATTTCCTTTTCTCTCTCAAGTGAAAGCTGTCCCATTCTTTCCATATCAGAAGCCACAAGTTTTTTTCTAAACATAAAATGATTAGACCTGTTCATTAAATATGTTCCAATTGTTGATTTGCTAAATATTATGTTTCACAGTATAACAAATACAAAGTATCCCACAACTGTGTAAAACATCTTGTGCAGGAGCCGAACACACATCTTCCTATAAACGAAACAACTAACATAACTGTTCTTATGGTAAAAAAATGTTTAATTTTTAGCAGTGACGCAGTGGCCAAGGCACACATGAGACAGACAGATGGGCAGATGAGGTTTTTTAACGGATCACGGGTATATTTTCAACGTGTTGATCCCCACACCAAAGCAAAGAGATGAGTTTAATTCAAGCATGAAACCCTGCTCAGTGATCCTCTAATCTCGTGGATCTCTGGGAGATTCCTTGATTGGATCAACCTGTGAAAACCCTGTCAGTGATAATGTTACTATATTAATATCTACGGTTCCACGTCGACATATCCGAACCACCTAATCTGGTTAGACGTGACAATGATTAACATGCAGACCAGTTGAATGTGGATTGGAGCTGAGATTACACCCACACCTCTACATTTCTGTGGATGTATGTGCACAATGTATTATAGTTTACCCCATGTTTGTTTTCAAAAATCAGCATCCATGATATTGTGAACACTGATACACAATTTGAAGATCGCACCATTTTAGTTGTACTACTTAAGCCAGGAAGTTATGTGAAAAGCTGAAGATTTGAATACAAACCAGCTGTAAATGCTGCCTCCCCCCTCACCTCTTCTCTGCTTTCCTCTACACCTGTTGCTATTGTTTGGGGAAGTATGTGCTCTTAATTCACTTACGCTTTCGTTTCACTCTCCCACGTCGACCTCACAACAACATGGAGAGGGACTTGGTAAGAGGACCTACCTACCTACCTACCTACCTACCTACCTACCTACCTACCTACCTGTCTGTCTGTCTGTCTGTCTGTGTGTGTGTGTGTGTGTGTGTGTGTGTGTGTGTGTGTGTGTGTCTGTCCTATGATACCTGGAATCATAGGTGTTATGTGGGAGGTCAGGGCAGCAGGCAGCACAACCGACCAAGGCCCTATCACCACCACGTTCCCTTCCCCAGGACCTGAAAGCCCTTCCAGGGGTCTCAGCCACACATTTGGTGATAGTGTTGAAGGGTCCTGGAGGGTGTGTGTGGGTTTTTTTTTGGGGGGGGGGGGGGGGCAAGAGGTTGCAGGGGGCACCGTTGCTGTGAAAGAGAAGTAAATAAAATGCACCCAGGAGACACAAGAGGAGAAGCAGAAGAGGAAGAGCAGGCGAAAAGAAGGAGGAGAAGAGCGTCTTCAGTGTTAATTAGCAAAAAGAGTGGGGCCCTTGGAGAATGTCCCGGTAGCAAGACACACACACACACACACACACACACACACACACACACACACACACACACACACACACACACACAGAGAGACTGAGGAGCTACTGTACTGAGAGTGTGAGGTAATTGGGAGTGGGTCCTCCCGGGGACGCTGCTAATTTCACATAGGAAGTGCTGGCAGGACCTTTGTATTCCGTGTTTCCCTTTTTTCCGCAGGGAGCTGGAGGGGCCTCCAGCGGGTACAGCCCAGGGCCCGTACCTGAGTAGGCCCCGTCTCAACGGTAATGAACCTCTTCACATGCTCGTCCCCCCCCCCAAAAAAAAAGAAGAAGAGGGGGATAAAGAAAAGAGGAGGGAGATAGTGAAAGAGGGGACGGGGGAGGGAGGCTCATTTTGCTGGTAGAGAATAGCAGGTGGGACAAAGGGTCTGATTCGAGGGTGCCTTTATTAATGGTGCTCGGCGGCCCTCACGCTGGCCGAACACTGCCACGGAGCACTTAGCACAAGTGTACCCATCCAGCTCGCCAATAGAAGCAGGCCACCACTATCCGTCAATGTTTACCATGACGGTTGTCATTTGCAGATCGGCCATATGCGGTGGCTTAATGGGCCCAAGGACGCTCCTCTTGTGTGCGCCGCTCGCAGTGTTGCCCAACGGGCCGGCGCATGGGAAACGGAGAACTAAAACAAATGGCGGCAGGGGGAGAACGGATGACTTAGCTCTCTTGGGACACGGGGCGGCTACGGGTTTTTGTTTTTGTTTTGTCCAACCCACGATTTTACGAAGTTACTAATTTGGAATGGATAAACTAAGGAGAAGTCGCAGCATTTAGTCTGTAGAGGATCAATTATCGAACATTACTTTTTATCTTACAAACCGTGAGTAAATTTAGTTCCCTTGACGAGTAACTAGAACAAAGATATAAATTGATAAATAATTAAACGATGCTCACCACCCAGATGCTTCGCTCTCTTCTCGCTAGGTACAGTATGTCACTGTTATGCTAGTGTGCTCTGCAGAATCCCAGCTGCCTAACCTCCAGTCAACACCCGCCTCCCTCTCGGACACAAACCCAAAACACACACACACACAGGGGCCAGCGGCTTAACGAGGTAAGCCATCGTTGAGACACTGACCTCTTCTCCCAGACACACTGGCCATCTTTGTCATCCCTCGCGGGCTGATAGGCCAACGAGGACCAAAAGGGAGGAAGCGGATTCTCCGGTGGGGTCTAACTCTCTTTCTGGCGAGGACAACGACACCTGCTAACGGGCCGGCCAGCCAGACGGCCGCCTGTCTGCTGGTTTGTCTGTGTGGCTCGCTTGTTCCTCTCACCCCCATAGGCCGGGGTCCTTAGTAAGTGACTATACAAGAGGGAACAGAAGGAGGGAGGGAGAGAGTGGCGGACAAATAGCCCTCTCACTCTCTGTTTTGTTGTGCTCTTCCTCTCAGGAATACCATGGAACACAACGCAACACAAAAGAAGAGAAAGTTCCGGGGCTTTTTTCCCCTGACCCCCTTGGCTTGTCGACCCCCCACTCACACGTATTCACTGGCACAAACACGTACCCCAGCTACACGGGCCCTCACCTAACTACTATGTGTTTCCCCTTCTTGGCACAATGGCCCCCTGCTCCTTGCCCTGTGTCTTCTCTGTCTGTGGGCCCCAGCTTTGGAGGAGGGGAGGCAGGGGCGGAGGGGGGGGGGGGGTGGCAAAGAGAGAGAGAGGGAGAGAGAGAGGGAGAGAGAGAGAGAGAGAGAGAGAGAGAGAGAAGGAATGAAGGAAGGAATGAGGAAACACGAGGGGAAGGGAGAAGAGAAGTGGGAGAAGTGGTTGAAGAGTGAACAACGTAAGGAGGGAGCGGGGGAAAGGAGTATCAGCGAGTAGGAGAGGACGAGAGACGGGAAGGAGAGACGGTAAGGAGAGACGGGAAGGAGAGGAGGAGGGCGAGGAGAGGAGGAGGGCAGGGAGGCAAAGCCAGCCTCCCCAGAAGTTAGCCCTCATTTCCGTTGTGCTTTTGTGCCCTGGTGGCCCCACTCTGAGAGGCTCTGAGGGCCATTGTTGCTGATAGGACAGAGGAGGAGGGAGAAAGGGGGAAAAGGTGGATGCGTGGAGGGTTAATGAAGGGGGAGGCAGGGGGAAGGTAGAGGGTGGAGCTGAGTCAGTAAGAGGTGGGGGTGGGGGGTGGGGGTCGCAGGTGAGGAGGTCGGGGCTTAGCGAGTTAGGGTAAGATGCACTTAATGCCCCATGATTTCGCTCGAGTGTAATATTTTTGTACCGACTATTTGGTATGCTATAAAGGCACATTCAAAGTGTGAAATGCCTGTGCTTGTTGTGGTGCGGTATGGAAGAAGACCATGTTTAATATTTAGACACAAACAGTGGGTAGATGATAAACAACAATGCTATAACCTTTTTCATCCCAGCCCCTTCAAGCTGGGAAGTGTGGCACGCTAAAATGTCCTAATTTTAGAAACATGAAAAAGCATACTGCAGGAAGACACAAGGCCTGACGACCACGCCTGCAAGTGGCCTTAGGATGATAAGGAAGTACCACGGGGGAAGCGTGCCATGGTAATAAGTGCTGTGTGCCTCTGGCACCAAGGGTGGCTGTATGTTTTGTGTTGTGCTATATGTCACTGTATAGAGTATGTGTGTGTTCGAGGGGGGGGGGGGGGTGTCTCATGAAAGGTACTGTAGTGAAATGTCACGTCAATCCCATTGCTGTCACACAGGTAATTTGATGGCTGATGATGTGAATACTTTGGGGAGGGTGCAGGGTGACAGGATTCAGTGCCGTGGGAGTGATGGCGACACGGAGAGGGGTAATGTAGAAAGCAAAAGTAGACATAGAGAGGACTATTTAGATTTCAAGACGGACAAACGGAAGACAAGACAGTTAGATTAGCCCAGACAGACGGGCTGACACAAACACACACGCACACACACGCGCACACACACACACACACGCACACACACACACACACACACACCATGTAGGCACCCAAGGCCTTACAGCTCGGTCGTTGACAGACAGTCGGCTTTTGAGTGACAAGCAGATAGACAAGTCTCTATCGGTCTCCAGTTCCATTATGGCGCGGGGGTGTTCCCCTACAGTGGAAGCTGTCACTTCTCCGCCCCCCAAATGACAGGCCCACTCTAGCTGGGGACACGCCGCTACCAGACCGAGAAAGCATGTCATCTTTTCTTCTGCTGCGGCTTCTCTCTCCCCCCCGGCCCCCCCCCCCACACCCCCCCCCCCCCCCACACCCACCCCCCCTCACTCTCGGCGATGTCTCGCTCGATAAAGGAGCAGCGAGGAGAACAATGGGGGGAGACGGAGAGAAAAGGACAGAGAGGAGTGAGACAGAGAGAGAGAGAGAGAGAGAGAGAGAGAGAGAGAGGGGGGGAGCGTGAGACGGGGCGTTTTGACATCTGAATTACATTTCCAGCGGCTTCGGGCGGAGAGGAGAATGGGAGGAGGGAGGGAAGGAGGGCGAGAAGGAGGGATAACTGAGGCTTACATGTTTATTTTAACTTGGCCACCGTCTCTTCGCCCGCCGTTGAAAACTTGTGGAGTCCATGATGTAGGCGCCAGCAGCCAGTGTGCAGGCGGGGAGGAGCTGACGAGTCGAAAGGCGCTGTTTACTTGAGCTCACCAGACAGTGTGACAAACTGTGACTTTCTGGGACGTTGTTCAAAGAACAGATTAAAAAGAAATAGACACAAAAAAAAAAAGAAAAAAAAAAAGCATTGTCTCTTTTGGGGGATCCTTTCGCTCGCGGTCCAGCCCCGTCTCTTGTTGAGAATCCTTTATCACACGGGACAAGCTGGACATCAAACGCTCACTCACTGAAGCCTCAAACTTTCACAGTTCAATATAAACAATAAGTTAATTGTATGCGTGTGTCTGCGTGTGTGTGTGTGTGTGTGTGTGTGTGTGTGTGTGTGTGGGTGTGTGTGTGTGTGTGTGTGTGTGTGTGTGTGTGTATGCTTGCACAAGTTGTTAATGTGGCGGGTGTGGTGACATTGTATCCCACCACAGCGGCATTATAAAACATGTGAAATGGATGCATGGCTGTATGCTGATTCGTGTTACTTAGCTTGCCCTGTGATATGTGTGTGTGTGTGTGTGTGTGTGTGTGTGTGTGTGTGTGTGTGTGTGTGTCTGACACCCAGCCCTCTATAACCTCATTAGAACCTTTCAGGCCTGCTGCGCGCCCATCTACACACACTCACACTGCTTTGATTCCTACAAGTCTAAAGATGTCAATCACCATGCCCGCTCAAACCGGGGTTTGGGGAATTCACACAGAAAACAGACGCGCGCACGCACACACACACTCACACGCGCGCACGCGCGCACACATACTCTCTCTCGCTCTCTCTCTCTTCATCATTTCCCTCCTCTTCTCCCCCTCTCTCGTCCCCTCTCGTCCCTCCCCCTCACCCATTCCTACTATTTGAGAGTAATTTCATGTGCCAGCGCAGTGCATAATACACTTTTAATGGACAACTAATTCTCTGCCATTAATTTGTCAACATGATTACTGGATCTGCCTCTGCAATCGGAGGGAGTTCGCCGAGGCTTTTTAAATATACACAAGACATTAATGTGTCTCCATTCACGCTAACATCAGTGGATGTCAGGGATTTACATAATGCTAGCATTGAGGTCTGTGACAGGCCCGCTCTCACCACGGCTCTCACTCTCTCTCTCTCCCCCCCGGCTCCCATTTTCTGACGTGATTTCTCCCCACAAAGGGCTCCAGCTCTGGCCTCCCTTTCTTTCTCTCTCTCTCTCTCTCTCTCTCTCTCTCTCTCTCCTTTCTCTGAAATGTCGGCACTTTCCAGCGATCACGGCGAATACGGGCGGAGCGAGGGGAGGAGGGGGGGGGGGGAGAACAAAGGGGGTGGATGGGGAAAGTTCCTTCCATCCTCCTCCTCCTTCCATCACCTGGATACACAAAAAAAAGAAGAGAATATCAAAGGATAGAAAGGGGATGAGTGTATAATTTGACCACTTAAATGGCGGCGGTTCATCAGGGCTGTCAGCGCTCCTCTCCCCTCGCCGCCCGTCAGATAGGACCAAGTCGTATGCAAATGTCTCCCCAGCTCCTCTAAGTATAACTCTACTCGAGGCTGCATGGCGGCTCAGTGCAGCAGTGTGGGGCTGAGCCGAGGCCTAACCGAGGGGTCTCTTATCATGAGTGTCTAATAAACGTCTTGTTTTCTTGTACGGAATCGATCGTGCTTTTCAAGCAAATGCTGGATAAGGAGGTGGAAGGAAATGGAGTGATTGGGGGGACTCTTTAGAGTAATGTGTAGACTCACACACAAAATAATGTACGTACACGCGCACACACACACACACACACACACACACGCACGCACAGTCTACCTACCTGTTCCCACTGGCCTGTAACACAGGAAACCCTCCGTTCTGACAGGAAAAGTCCCAAACTGCACATAATAAAAAACTCTCTGGTGTGTACATGTCGGCTGGTGGACATCCGTGCGTGCCGTGTTTGCACAGCAGGTCGCTCGGCTTATAGGCCATCAAAGGCAGCAGCGTTCTTTTGGACATTTCCTCGTAACGCCTGTTTGATGTGCAAGAGCGGGCCACCGTTGGTCAGCAGGGCCAAACACAGGAAGCACTCTTTCATCTAGGAGAAGCCATTTTGTCGGGTCACTGTAGGTTCATGAGTCCCTCCAGAGCTTTTGGATGATTTGACAAAATCGTGTATTTTAAATGCTCTCATGTTAATGCCAGGGGTTTTGCTGTCAATTATATAGTGTGCCTCTCTGAAACGATAATTTGAAGTGTAGACTGTCACTTTTAATGTCAGGCTATTTGCATCCACATCAGTTAAATGAATTTGGAAAATACGGTCACCCCCACTGATTTAAGGGTCCAAAAGTAATTAGGCAAGTCCACGAAGACATAAAATAAATTGTCCAAAAAATGATGTCGTTAAATACTGCAGTTATTAATTGATATTTCAGGGTTAGCATTAAGATATTTTATGTCTGCTTTATGGGACTTAATTTTGACTGTGGATTTTGTCCGGCAACAGCATTTGAATTGATTTTCAACAGCGCGATAGAGATGCACTTGACACAACGCTTTGTATACTATCCATTTAGTCTATGGTCCGAGAAAACATCTAAACATTGTGACATTGCTTTAAAGAGATCAGAATTCTAGAATAGAAATATGACCTTAGGAAGTGTACTGAACATAAAGCCCATCATTTCCTACAGCTTACGTAAGTTTGCTAAATGTCTAAATTGGTGACCGGAAATGATGAAATTAAAGATTGCCTCCTAACGCCTCCAGGTG
>JAPMUY010001755.1:0-100955 GCA_026901105.3 Galaxias olidus
TGCACTGTAGCTAACACAACTTGTTTGCATCATACAATCCTCAGACTGATCCACCAGCATTCCCAGGCGTTAATCTAAGCTTCTTTTTCATATTTTTTCCCGATTGGCTGCTGACAACTGAAAAAGGATGCCCACGCAAGAAGATGGTATTGTGAGATTTGAAATATCCGGCAACAAACTCTTTTTTTTTTTTTTTTGTCGTGTCTATCATTGTTACGGCCACCCATATTTTGGTGTCCGTATTGTTTGTATTGTGCGTGTGTTTGTGTGTTCTGTCTTCCCCTTTGTTTTTTCCCTTCGCTATTCCCTTCATTCAGATTTGCCGCCTGCTTTCCGTTGGTTCCCTCCCCCTCATCACACACCATCAGCCATCCGTTGACGGACCAATCAGGAGCCGATCCGTCTAGTTTTAAACCCTTCTCCCCGCCAGTCGGCTCAGAGCGAGATTAGATTCGTATTCTGTGTGTTCGTTGTGTTAGAGCTCGCTCTCTTAGCTCGCTACAAGGTTTATCCTTTTGGTGTTCTGTTTTCTTGGTGTTCTGTGTTCTGTTCGTTTGCTAGAGGGTTCCTCCCGTGTGTCAGTTGTCTGTCTGTTCGTTGTATGTTAGCGAGTGCTAACTTGAGATTCGGTGTTTCCCCATTTCCCCTTTTCGATCCTTCGTTAGTCCCTATACAGCTTTTGTTTGTTTTTTCCCCTTGCCTTTTGATCCTGTATTATATACAGCGTTTATTTTGTTCTTTCCCTTTTCCCCCTGTATTACCAGTACTCGGTACTGTGTTTTGTTTTTGTTCATTCTGATCCCTGTTTTGCCAGTACGCGGTACTGTGCTTTATTTTCTCCCGGAGCGCGGCTAGCTTAGATACCCGAGGGTTCACATGTTACATCACGTAGTGTATTCCTTGTTTAGTAACATTAGTTCAGGAGCGGTGCCACCCCGTGTAGTTTTGACAGCAAGCGTGTTAGAGAAAGCTTAGCTCTTTTGTTTGTTTCTTTGATTTGGCACCGTTGGTGTAGCCGTCATATCCCTTTTGTTTTGTCCCTGTAAATAAACATATTGCTTTTACATTCTTGATTGTGTATTGTGTCCGCATTTCACCACCACCGCGCATTCTCTGGAAAGTGTTCGATCCTTAGGCGCCTGAGATCAGCCCTATAGCTGAAGGGATGTAACAATTATGTCAAATCAATGCCTTCCACGACTACTGATGACGTATGAGGATCATGAAGGGTTGCCCCAATTCGTAGGCCTTGTTACTGTTTCGAGGAGCAAGTCGAAAAGCAAAACGGAGGGCTAGGGCCAAGGGTTAGGGCCAAGGGGTGTAAAATAGGCAATTTGGATTGGGCCTTGGAAATCTAGGGGTTATGTATATAACTCAAGTTTTAATAAGAAGAGGAGTGAGACTGCTCTCTATGGGAAACGCTCTTAGAGCGTGCATCATTCACTGAACACTTATACCACAGTGCCTTGTGATCAACAGCTTGTGAGACTTTAAGGGTCACGCGCACCCGCGTCAGCTACTCTATAAATACAGTAGCAGACCCATCTCACTCCAGATTTGAATCTAGTCATCATTCAGCCAGGGGGCAGACTTTGGAGTGGAGTCTCACTCCTCTCCTTATTAGAACCTGGGTTATATACACAGCCCCTAGTTCTATTAGTCGACACGTTCAACTCCTCTCTATGGGAGACATTGTACCACAACCCCCCATAGGTCGTGAACATCAAACAACCCCTGATGACCGGAGGTTCATCCTTCACTCCTTTCCGCTCACACTAAGCACCGCCTGCGCCAGAGAGGGCGCCGTCACACCCAATCTTTACCAAGATACAAAGGTGTGAGGCGTAGCCCAGCTAGCCGCAGCACAGATGTTCGAGACAAACACACCCTTGAAAAACGTCTACAAGGCGGCAATTCCACGAGTGGAATGTGCGCGTATGGCCATAGGCAATGTGTGTCCCATAGTGCCATAGGCTAACTGAATAGCCAGCATTAACCACTTAGCCAGTCTTAATTTTGACATGGAAGGGCGAGCAAAACGGACAAACAATGATCAGTGGAACGGAATCCCCATGTCCTATCCATGTAACAGTGCAGCGCGCGTACAGGGCACAGACACTCCAGGGAGCACAGATACGTACCGGAGCACCTCAATAGTTACAGGTGTAAGTCATGATCATGACCTTTGGAACAAACTTTGAGTTTGGCTTTAAGGTCACCTTGGCATCTCCGGGGGCAAACTGAGTACACGAAGGATGAACGGAGAGGGCCTGTAAATCACTGACACGCTTGGAGCTGGCCAAGGCCAACAAAAAAAGCCATCTTGAGTGACAACGCCTTAATAGTAAGCCTGGTACAGTAAGTCCGGGCGCAACGGGGGCAGCCAAGGCTCCCCCACCACCAAGCTGTATATATCCGCCGCCCATGGTTTGGTCAACCATCGAGGGGCTACTAATATCAGCGACAGACTCTGTGCTCTCTCAGCACGGCCGGGGTCAGAGCTGTATGGGGAAACGCGTAAAGCAGCCTGTCTGCAGGCCACGCGTGCGTCAGAGCATCTATGCCCAGAGAAGCGCCTGCAGAGAGAAGTAAAGGCGACACTGGACACTGGCTGCCGGGGCGAAGGTATCGACGGACGCTTCTCCGAAGCAATACCAAATCTCTTGTACCACCTTCGGATGCAGGCGCCACTCTCCAGGCGGATTTCTCCCCGGGAGAAAAGGTCTCGCCAGTATTCAGGTGACAGGGGACATGAGAGTGTCAGGTTCACTGCACACCACAGCAACAGCTGCCTGGCCAACTTGTGAAGTGTCCAGGAGCGGGTTCCGCCCTGTCGATTCACAAAAGCCACCACGGTTGTGTTGTCCGTTCTGACCAACACATCCTGGTTGCCCAGCAATTGGAGAAACAGTTTCAGCACCAGGAAAACCGTGAGCAGTTCCAGGTGATTGATGTTGAGACAGCGTTGAGAAGCGTCCCACACACCGCTCACCGGACGTCCCTTGCAGACGCCCCCCATCCTGTGTGGGAAGCATCTGTCGTCACTACGCGCCTACGTACTTCAGGGCTCAATTGGGCGCCCGTCAGGAGCGACAAAACGCAGCGGTTGGTGACCCTCAAGGATAAATCCAGCCTCCTCGCGGTGTATAACACTCTGGCCGCCAGTCCATATTGGAGGAGACCCAGCGGGACTACTGCCATCATGGAGGCCATGAGCCCTGACAGCCGTAGATACGTCCTGACCGAAACTCGTGTGCCCTGCCAAAAACTGGACAGACACTTGTAAAAGGTCTGGACGTGGTCTTGGGAGAGAAAGCCGCAGATCGGAACCAATTGGATGGTTATTCCCAAGAACGGAACACACTGGGAGGGAGCCAGACAGCTCTTTTCGGGGTTCAACACGAAACCAAGGGAGGCTAGACGGGACAAGAGAACACTTGTGTGCTCCAACACCTCCTCTCTGCGCACAGTAACCAATCGTCCAGGTGATTGTGTACACGCATACCCTGTGCCTTCAGCCGCGCTAGCACAGCTTCCGCACACTTGGTAAATGTTCGGGGTGCCAGTGACAGTCCAAAGGAGAGAACCTGGAACTCGAACACCTGACCTTTGAATGCAAACCTGAGGAATTTCCTGTGTCCTGTGTGTTTCAGAGGACCGAAATGTGAAAACAAGCATCCTTTAGGTCTATGGTTGTAAACCAATCGCCCTGACAGATATTGCATAAGAAGCCTTGGATTGTCAACATTTTGAACTGGAATACAGTCAAGTGGCTGTTTAATGGGGCATATCCCCCCTTTTCGGCACCAGGAAATACCGCGAGTAGAACACGCTGCGTGCCTCTGTCAGTGCCACGTGTCTCACAGCCCCTTTCTGTAGGAGAAAGTGTATCTCCTCTGCTAGAATAGGGACGAGCTCGTCTGACACAGAGGTCTCAATAATCCCCAAAAACCAAGGCAGGCTGGTCTGAAACTGGAGTCTGTACTTGCAATCCACGGTCTGTAACACCCATGTGCTTGTGGTGCATGCACACCACTGAGCCGCAGCCTCCGGCTAGGGAGCCCACAACCCCGAGGGGAGAGACATGACCCAGCCGAGGCTTTAGAGGGTTCATTTTATTGGGCTTCATGTAGTAGTTGCATTTGCATTGCTCTTATCTGCAAATTTGGTTAGGGATGTGCTTGTATTCTTGTTTTTATTGTTGCACCTATTATTTGGAATACAATTGACAACCTAAAGTGATATTATTGTGATATTGAGTTTATGGGTGGATCATTTCAACCTAATCGAGAAGGCTCATAGATTTTAGTTGGTCTTTAATTAATTGAAGGACAGGTTTCCGACAAAATGTACGTACAGATTTATTTATGAGACGTGTGTAAGGGAAAGTTTTGGCATCCTCACGGATGTTCAAGCCTAAGCTGTTGTTCCGATGTGAGGGAAGGGTCAGAGTGAAGGCCCGGTTACAAAAGAGACAGTATGTGCCTTTTGGAGACACTGAAGGCTAGAGGTTTGTGTCTTAGCCATTGCATACAATGATATCTGTGTCCTGTCTACGTGTCCTTACTCATGCTGATAATTCACCTGTGGTCCAACTTGCCCAATGGGATGTTTGTTTATCTTAGACCAATATACTCGTTTCAACCTTGTCAACTAATCAGAACTTACTATGTCGTTAGACTGAACTGACTGTAGTAATTTCTCTGTGTACGGACCTGCACTCCATAGTCATTAATAAAATAGTACTTGATAATTGCCTGTTTCCTTCCCTGTTTAAATGGTTATTCTCTGTGAAAGAGTGAAAATATCCATGACACGTGTACTTGAAAGATGTTAGAATCACAGTTTCAGTTAACAGTATAATTTGCACTATATAGTTCTGGTTTTACAATTAGATTAGATCAAGTAAATTGTGTCTGGCATTCTCTTATGTGGAGTGTACCAGAAGATAAGTGAAATAATGTCATCATACAAAGATGTTTTGTAAAGTTCCAGAGACTTGTGGAATTTTAGGTCAAAGTGCGATGAAGCTGTTCTGGTGGTGGCCCAACACCTAACTGAGACATTTTCCTTTAATTTGTGAAGAAATTATGTATTTAGATCTATAATTGTCTGCACATTCACATATGTTCATTAATCTATGTTCCTAACTCATTACTTTAACTTCTTAATAAGACATTAAGATTTGTAATGTGCAGTGCTTGTTCACATAGCTAGCTATAGTTTTCATATTGAAAATAGTTAAACATTTAAGAGACATTGGATTAATGTAGAAGTTTGACCGTGCAGTTTAGAAGTCTAAAATGAAGCAAAAAAAAAAGTTGTATAAACGTCTTTTCTTAACGTTGAAAATAGGACCAGAAAAGAGGTCATAAAAACATTAATTCTGGCCCCTCTGAGAACGTCTTTTGGGCGCATAACGAAGTCGTCTTTTGGCCGACTGACGCCATTTTGCTCACTGGGTAGTAAACACATTTTGCAAAAACAAAAGTTTAATAGTAATCACCACTTAGTACAGTAAATGTATTACATACTGTAAGTACAGCAAGTAATACAGTATTGAATATCTTTATACAAAAAATGACAACTGTGTTGAAGTTGTGTTTAACTTTTGCTGCCAGTGTTTACCGTTTAACCATCATTGAATAGCATTTACCGGCAACGTTAATAAAATATAAAATCTTAACATAATGGCTTATGGAGCTTCATACATGAATATACAACTTAAAATTCTCCCTTTCGCTAGTATTTATTACAATTATTAGGCAGGTCAAACCCAACAGCTGCAATGTTGTCTTAACGGGACTAAATTCACGCAGCAGCGACTGAAATCGCGCTGTGTAGCGTTTTGAAACCGTTTGAATCACCACAAATATAACTTTTTTGGTGGTCTGAGCCTGTTCAGTAATTCAAATGTAAACCTCGTTTCACAACATATACGTGTCAACATCGATAGAGCTCTTGCTAATTCACATTTAGCTTTCAAAGAGCGCAGGTTTTGTTCTTGCTTGAACAAATCCTTAACTTTAAGCAGTTTGATCAAAAAATTTATGCTTTATTTAAGATCAAACCACTGATGTACTGATTTAAGCATTTATTCTTACTTCATGGACAATTCAATCTTTCAATATACTTCCGGTTAAAACATCGTATTGTAATTTCTAAACTCGCCTCGGGTGGTGCTCGGCGCTGAACTTTGTTCTAAATGCTTTATTTTCGTAGGAAACGGGCACCGATTTCGCCGCGCACCAAGTCTTGAAGTCTTCTTGCCTACCTGTTCCCATACGTTTTCACGGTCAAACTTTGATTCATTTCGAAGTAAACCCCTGTACCTACATGACCTTAAGTGGAATAAGCACTCCGTAAACAATAAGTTATTTAAAATACGTGCTATATACTTTACTTGTGTTGCTACTAACTTAAATTGAATCCGTCGGTCGAGGCCTTTCATCTCTGAGTAGTCCAAGGCCTTTGAAAGATTCTCTGGAGAAAAAAAAAAAATCGATCCTAGGCAGAGGAAGAACTGCTCTCTCAAAGTTTTCCGTGCCTTCGCTTCTTCAGGACAGCTCAAACAAACGCCATTCTCCACTATACTAGTATTTGAGTCGCTACTAACTTAAATTAAATCCGTCGGTCGGGGCCTTTCAACTCTGACAAGTCCAAAACCTTTGAAAGATGCTCAGAAAAAATCATTAAAATCGATCCAAGGCAGAGAAATAACTGCTCACTCAAAGTTTTCCCTACCTTCACTTCTCCAGGACAGCGGTAAAACACACGTCATTTTCCACTATAGCTTGCTAAATAGTTTGTTTTGATTTAGAAATCAGTTGCGTGGATTGAAATCCATAAAGCCAGACCTATTTTCATTGTTTTATGTAAGCTTATGGTAATGTCAGTCAGTTTGGCTACTATTACATAGGCCTATAACACATTGAATTTTAGCTTTAGCTATGCTGATTGATTGTGAATGTAAGTGATGCTCATCGGTAACGTTATCTGTACCAAGATAAAAGGCGACCTAGTTGTTGCATTCTTGAGCGGGGTAATTTTAAGTAGGCCTATCAAGGCAGTTAAGAATATATTAACGATCAGCGGATATGAAAAACTATTCATATTTGAAATACTTCTGTTTATGAAGAACTATGCGTGATAAGAGTTTGAGGTAGCATATCAATTGCCGTGAGAAAATCGGGACCTTTCCTTTCATCTTTTGTTTTCCTCTATGTCCACCGAAGCGCTGGTTTCCTTAAAGATCGCGTTGAGTGGCATGATCAGTACGGATGCGTGCCTGAAAAATCAGTGCATTAAGAAAACAAGAAAACATATTTATTAGTCAGATGGTTTATTGCCTTAAGATTTGCAGAGCAGACTGCAGAAATTAGCAGATCGGCTACTCGTAGACAGCTAAAAATACAAGATCAATACAATACAAGCTCATCATCGTAATGATAAATGAAATATAGGCTATATTGTAGGAGTTTGTTGGGCAGAGAGCTTTGACTTTTGCGAGATCGATTGGGCGAGAACTCTGGGGGGAGGCAGGGAAAACGATAGTATTTCAACGAGAGAATATGCCAGTTTATTCCCGCCTTATAGGCTAAATAAGCAGATCTGTACAAATAATACTGAGCAATGATCTTGGAATGGGACCTACATTTTACTGAGATGAAATGTGTTTTCGATCGGGTGATTATCTGGCACTGATTATGCGTGTACAAACGCAATAGCAAGCTGTTGGCAAACTGTCATTCGGAACCGTAGAATTGTCATTGACTTGGGCCGCGTCATAAAACAGCTAAGTTGTTTGACATGTTCGCGGTTTTCAGCATACACATTTTTTATATTTTTGCCTTAATTTAGGTAAACGACCATGTAACTGTAAAGGCAGTGAGTTTTTCAAAGTATCTGTAGCAACATATACATTATTTTTCCCAGACAAAGAAGTAAACTAATGTCAAAGTTGGCCATAGGATGTTTGAGCTTCTATGAAGACACGGCGTGGCTACACAGAGGTATCAACTCGGTAAAATTAAAAACCTTTTTTCGACATAAAAATGTCACTTTTAGATCAACTGAAAATTAACGAATTTGTTTTTATTAATAAACATTTAGTACGTAACACAAATTTGGAGCATTCACTGTTTAATCACTTGATTTAAAAAAACCTGAAAACGCGTTTGTCCTGTCTACAATTACAGACACATGTTGTACAAGAGCTAAAAAGCTGTTGATCTGCGACAGGATGAGAGTGAGGACAGTGGAGTGTAGAAGGAGCTAAACCAAGAATCCCCCTTCGCCCAACTGCAAACTGGCTAACCCCAGAGAAAGGAGGGGGAAGCAGGGTTGTTCGGGAAAAAAACTCTTGGACTAGCCAACTTGTGAACTTCTGAAAATAAAAAATAATGGTGTGATGCACTTTCTAGATAGGCTCCCCCTTCTTGTAAGTATAGAGCCTGGAGAGCTAATTTCCCCTATTTTTTTTGTTGTTCATCTTATCGCTGAAGGAGCAGACACACCGTGGTAAATCCTCCTTTCGGGGAGACGCTGGTCTTTGCCTCAGGACTCAGCATTTTCTAGGACGCGGTAAGACGGGCTCTAAGGATTTCTACCCTTTACGGACTGTCATTTTCTGTCATTCTGTATGTAATCCACTGTTAATTGGGGTTTTCATTACTTATTCTAATACATTCATAAGTCATTAATCATATTATAGCTATAGATCTTTATTTTTCATGTTTAATTTGTTTTCACTTCCAGTCCCTGCTCGTCGGAGACAGATAGTTTTGTTATTCTGAATTTAATTAACTGTTCGTGAGTTTTACTAAGTATTTCAATCTAGTTTTCCTCCCAAAAAATGTTTTCCAAAAAAATGAAAAGATATTAACTTCATGTTAATCGTTGATAACCCTATTACTACCTTAAGGTATTTTAACCATTCTGACGGAAGTCGTTTTGAGACAGCCTTTGAGTCTTTTTTCCATTTAATTCAGTTACTGTAAATATTTCCTTGGTGGTATAATACATTGTTCTGTACTTATGGTAATAAAGTGAGAGCATATTGAATTCATACTGTAATTGTAGATAACTCTGTATATTAATCAACCTAAATGCGCTTAGAAGCTATGTGCTGCCCAGTAGGCTGTAGCGGAGGTGTATGTTCTGTGGCGCGAAACTAAAACAATGCGTCAAAACGGTACTTAGTGTGAAATTGACAATAGTGCTGCGGAGCAATTTTGCAATGTCAAAGCGGCATCTGCGTGATGCTTATTTTCATTAGCAGCGGAGGACAGTTCATAATTATGGTTTACGTGGCTTAACGTTAGCATCATTTTTGCGTCATTATTTGACCAGTGTAAGAACTTGGAAAGGCACTATCATATGTTTATTCCATTTAGAAGAAAAATCTGTATTTACACACCTGTGGTATAGTCTCCACTAAGCCTCGCCCTCAGACCTACACCCCAAAACCCACAGCGCCAAACCAACAGCTTACTTTCACAGGAATTACTGGCAGGAACACACATTTTTTTCATTAAATTTGCCTTTCTAGTCACATATTATCATTTTAAATTGTATACACATAATTGTTAGGGACACTTTCTCAGGAACAAATGAATGAACAAAAATATGAAATACAACAACTTTATTTAAGCCCACTTAAAGGGCCCATAATGTAGACAATCATACAAGTTTATTGGCTTCCTTAGTGTCTATGAAGCACGTTAAAATGTGTTTTAAACAAATAAAAAATATTTATATTATTTAGTTATGTTATTGGCTAGGGATATTATATTGAGTTATGTTATTGGCTAGGGATAGTAACATACCGCTGTTTTTATGGTTGTGGCCGGAATAGTTTGACCTTACTTATACTAGCCTGAGTCCATGATTGACCAATTAGATTGACTCCCATTTCTTACATCACAAATTGCTGCAATTCAGAACAGATTGTAAAATGAGATAGATGTGCTGTCAGAGGTCAACTAGAGAAAATGCACAAGGCACAACATTTTACTTTTTCATGTTGATGGTACAATCCCTCTGAGTGATAATGCTACACAAAGAAATATTCCAAATCTTACATTAGAGCCACTTTAAAAATCAATGAACAGTATTCAATCACCTGTTATAAACTAGTACAAGGACCTTTAAACTGTATACCTTAGAACTACTGCATAACACTTCACTTTTGACATTATTAACTTCTATTTAAACAATATTTATTAGGTACTTAAGTTTGATGACAGATCACTTGAGCTTACATGGCTCCGGAAGGGAATTTGTTTGGTTCTCAAAATCCCCCTAAATTAGATATAAAATGTGTTTTAAGGTTAACCTCACTAAAAGTATAATCCAATTCAGTATTTCACTTCCTAATTACATCTGGAACCACAGCTGGCTGCAGACCAGCCCAGGGATCCTGCATCATAGAGGGGCTGTAGTACTTCTCAATACCATTTTTCCACATGTTGCTGTCACGCGAAGGCTGTGTCCCAAACCCATGAGTAGTACGATGAGAAACCTTTGGGAAGAGAAGAAAAATCACAAACACAATCCAAACTGATAATCTAGAGATACTTGTAACTTTATTTTCAATGAATTGCTTGCATGCACTACTCGTGGTTATGCAAAACACAAGGCCATTTAGGGTGACACTTGACACTGTATGATCAAATCCACAAATGCTGATGCTCCACATACTCAACTAGCCTAAGGAAGGCCAATTTTATTGCCTCTTTAAATCAGCATAACAGTTTTCAATTGTGCAAACATGACTGCACAAGGTTTTTCTAATGATCAACTAGCCTTTTAACACAAACTTGCATAATAACACAATGTGTCACTAGAGCAGAGTTGTACAGTGCAACAGTTTTGGTAGCATATGCTACAAAAAATTATTCAGTGCGAATAGAAATATATATCGTGTGAGTGGGTTGTGCTGGTATCCATTCATTTTTACAGAACTCTACGAACTACGGCAGCTAACAACCTTAGAGCATACAAAAAGACATAATACTATTCAGACAACCAAAATTCAGACATCAACCAAAATGCTGAAAAGGTTATTACTAGTTAACGTAGTGCACTGCTTTGACCGGAGAGCGTTTTTGCATGTTGCGCATATCTATGAGAAAGGTCACGTCACCTAAATCTTTTTTGCCTGTTAAACAGTAGCCGACTTGTTGTTAAATTCATAAGTTAGCCAACTAATGTTTGCCGTGACTACAAGCTGTAAAATGAGAATATATTTTAGATAGACATCTTTGAAATTGTTTAGGCCTATGTTATGTAACCTATAATTAAGATTAGCCTACAGCATAGCAGCGAGCACAGAAGTACCCATTTATCGTAAACGTTAGCAGCAGAGGCGTCGCTTTCACAGAAACATGATTCCACCACATTGTTAACATAAATGAATACTTGAATGAATAACTTAATAATCAGCTTTTTTTATGCTGAAATATCCTTGTAGTTGCCTAGCTCATAGTTTTCTTATCAATGTTTTAGGTCGACATGCTAATTTAACGCCACCCCACTCCCAAAAAATAATATAGGGATGTTTTTGGCATATTGGCTCTGCACATGCTTATAGTAGCCTATATTAAAATACCTACAAAAAAGGTGAAAGTGTGTTACGTCCACCAATATTTGGTGTCCGTATTGTTTGTATTGTGTATGTATATGTGTATGTGGAGTTGTCTCGTCTTCCCTTCTGTTTTCTCTTCATTCAGATCTACTGCCCACTTTCAGTTATTTCCGTCCCCCTCATCACACACCATCAGGCATCCGTTGACGGACCAATCAGGAGACAATCCATCTACTTTTAAACTCTTCTGCCCGGCAGTCTTGTCAGAGCGAGATAGCCTTGTATTCTGTGTTTAGTTAGTTGTGTTTAGAGCTCACTCTCATTCGCTAAGGTTTACCATTTTGATCTGCGTATTCTATGTCTGTTAGTGGGTTTATCCCGGACTGTCATTTGTCTGTTCGTTTGTTTGATACTGAGTGCTAACCAGGGCTGCGTCCAAATACCCATACTAGCCTACTATACAGTAAGCCAGAAAAAGATTTAGTATGTCCCAATACATAGTATGTCAAATGTAGTAAGCCAAAAATACCAGGATGCCTTACTACATTCCATCGCATTTGACAATATGCTAGCTAGCATGCTTTTCTGGCTTTTCTGACCCACAATGCTCAGCAAAGTGGAAGATACGTCACATCAACTTTCCGCACCGATGGAGCACCAACGATTTTCAAATGCAGCATAGATCCAGATATTCAGTTTGTTTGTACATTTGATCCTTCGTTAGTTTCTGTATTAGATACATCTTTTGTTTTGTGTTTCCCTTAGCCCTTTTGGATACGATACTGTGTTCATTTCATTTGTTACCTGTTTTTCCCCTTTTGATCCTGTATTCGATACAGCTTTTATTTTGTTCATTGCCCTTTTTTCCCCGTTTAACCAGTACTCGGTACTGTGTTTTGTTTGTTATATTTCCCAACCCTGTTTTGCCAGTACGCTGTACTGTGTTTCCTTATCTCCCGGAGCTTGGCTAGTTTAGATACCCGAGGGTTTACATTTTACGCATCACAGTGTATTCTTTGTTTAGAACCTCTCGTTTAGGAGTAGTGCCACCCCGTGGATTTTATGATAGCAAGTGCATATTAGGCAGCTTAGCTCTTTTGTTTGTTTCTTTGCTTTGGCACTGTTCATATAGCCGTGGTATCCCTTTTGTTTTGACCCTGTTAATAAATACGCTTATTAGTTTTTACATTCTTGGATTGTGTTTGTGTTCACATTTCACTCCGCACGGCATTCTCTGGCAAGTGTTCGGACCTTCAGTGCCCTAGTTAAGCCTTACAGCTGAAGGGACGTAACAGAGATAGAGACATCAAAAAACTACAAAAGTAGGTATTTTTTTGACTAATAAAACGTGTTTAACTGTCCACCTGTTTGTGCTACTAAATATTTATTTGTGCTACTGAAATCTTTGCTAGCACTGCTGCTACCACCTAAAAAAGTACAGCCCTGCATTAGAACACAGGAGTGATGGTTGCTGAAACAAGGGTCTCTGTACGCCTATGTAGATATTCCACAAAAAAATCTGCCGTTTCCAGATATAATAGTAATTGACCACATTAGCAATGTCTAGACAGTATTTCAGATCAATTATATTTAAAAACAATACATAGGATGCGATCAGAGATGGGCCGTATTTGAATTTAAAGTATTTCAAATACGCATTTGAATTACTTTCAAGTAGGAATGTACCGATACTTTGCGAGACATTACATCGTGACGCAAATGTGTGATGATTCAAATCGGTAACATGAAATGCGATACAAAGTGCCCTTAAGCTAAAAGTTGGCTCGTTCGCAAGCGGCTAACGGTTTTGTGTATATACTTTGTGTTGTGATATCTCTGTCATAGCTATATATGGTATATATATCATGATGGCCATACTGAGTCTGTCATAGTTATGGCCCATAACTATGACAGACTCCTGTGTAAAATGCAGTTTCATAAATGGGTAGTTGTTTCTGCGGTCTCTTGGACAGCTGTCCCGTTCACAGGCGGCTCTGTTGCCCAGGCAAGGAGTGCCAACCTCATGTGAGGTGAACGTAATGGTAAACTCTATTTATATTTATATATATATATATATATATATATATATATATATATATATATATATATATATTTATATATATATATATATACATACAGTATGTAGACACACACATATGGTTGTGTGTGATTTCGGAATATGATAATTATAATGTCAGATTGTTAATGAAAATGTACAGACTTGTGAATTGTTTTTCATAATTTATTCCCTATCTCAGAAATAACAAGCATTGAGTACTAGCTCTGACGCAGAAATAATTAAAGGAATCTTTTCCAGTCATAATTTGTCTTCAATATCATTTTATTTTTATATTGTGAGAAAATCATATCGCAAACCCAGTATCGTATTGATTCGTGAGTTGAGTGTACCGTTACATCCCTACTTTCCAGCATTTCGTCATTTGTATTTGATGAATCCAAAAAAATAATTTGGTAATTTGTAATATGTTACTTCTTGGAGCAGTATTTTGTATTTCAAAATACTTTTCAGCAGTCAATCATCTTCATATAAAAGGGAGATTTTTTCCCCTGCAACATTCAAGTCACCACTTAATATTGTAGTAGAATTTTACACAGTACCCAAACAATTAATCCAAAATACTTAACTGAACAGTCAAATGTTTTTTTATAAACTTTATGCATAATATTGAGGTCAGCTCTGGTTAAATAGATTTGGTCCGAGAAATGGGTATTATAATGTGTGGCACCAGATCATACATATTAAGACACCAAGGAGAGAGGGGAGTCTTTGCTGAACCAGTAAGAACATAGACTATCTCAGCTCCTATGATTTCACACAAAACAGTTAAGTGGCTTTGACTTAATTAAGTTAGCTACTTTGACTTTGTCGTGCGAAACAGGACTCCTGTTTATTGAACATTAAGACGCGTAATTCTATTCTAGTAGAACTCCTAAATAAAAGATATGATCCTGAAAATTAGCATAATAGGGCCCCTTTAATCATTAAGTTGCCATAATTGTAAAAGGGTTTCTCTACCGTGTCATGTTAATTAGCTTGCTAGATTAACGTTAGCTATCCCTCCTCTGCTCTACCACGGGCATTGGCCACCTAGTTAAATACACTTGTCATGCAATGTCAAGTTTGACTTAAAAATAATAATAATAATAGACCATTCAAGCTGGATCGAGTCGTGTGAAATTGCTTTCTAGATTAACGTTGGCAAAAAAAAAATTGCGATTCAGATCAGTCCTCTTTAAGTCTCAGTATTTAACACGAATTTTGTCTACCATCTCCTGTGAAACTGTGACGGATCACTTTATGGCACAAGGAAGTGCGTCACTAAATCAGGAAGAGATGCCCATTCTGGGAGTATTGTCGTTGATCATGCTAGCAATATGCATTGACCACAAGCATTGTGCAGGTCTTCTTTGCGACGGTTAGGGAAAATAATTACACTAAGCAAACGGGATCCTCATGACCTGCAAATCAACGGACATCAGGGGTCAGGGGTGAGTCATGTGCGCAGCTTGTTTACAATAAGGCTAGGCTGAAATGACTCATTCTGATGGAACTGATCTCGATGGTATTAACATCAAGAGTAGTCAAAACTCAGTTTGATCGTTATTGAGCATCTAGCGTCTCCTAGCAACAATGCGATGACATCACTCGTAAACAAATGCTTCTTAAAGGCACAGAAGACAATACACGCAGTGAAATTCAACCAAAAGACGAGACCGCAAACTGTTCAATTTAATCGTTTAACTTGAAATTCTTGATCGACTCGACCTGGCTACTAACACAATCCTTCCTTCCTTGTGCAGCAAAGCAAATCGTCAGTTTCGAGGGAGATCACGCCCGGCGGCAGACAACTTTCATATAGAATATTAAGACGTCAAGAGGACTGAGCTGAGCTAGGGCTGAATGTTTCGGGAAAATATCTAATGGCAATTTTTCTGACATATTGCGATTGCGATTTGATTTGCGATATGTATATATTTTTTATGTAAAGCTTCAGTTCAATATTCACTGTGTAATATATTTAAAACGTGACGGAGCATTACCTGGGATAGCGTCAAAATATTACCTGCACTATATTTTAGTGCAAGGATGAGAACTGAAAATATATGAATTGATTTTTACAATTTATATATATATATATATATGCAATAGAACGTAGAACAATCAAACATAGAACAATTATCTCAAAAGCTGTCACTGTTAAGTGAGTTATATAAAGTAATAAAACCAATCTAGAAAATAGTCCTTTCTCTATACGATATCCTACCTGAAACACTGGATGCCTGCGCACAGTGTAAAGTGGGAGTGAAGGAGAGAGAGGGCGCTGCCTGTTCTAATCTGCGAATACTCTGAGCAGAATGCATGGGAACAAATTACAGTTTAATAGATTTGTAAAGATGTATCACGTTTTCCTTGACGGTCTGAATAGGTAGCTAGATTTGTTGCTATACCTTTTAGAAATAAAGACAGTAGGAGGGTCTGAAAAAATCGCTAAATGTAGCGAATGACGCTAAATTGACAACACTTTCTTTCCTTGGGCTTCGTGTCCTTGTTGTTGGTGGGTGTATGCGTACTCGCATTAGGCCACTTCTGACTGGTCAGCATGACTTGTACTTGAACAGTCCGGTATGGAAGCCCATAAGGGACTTTATGCAAATGAAAACGTAAACTTGAAAATGCAAATGCAATTCCACAATAGCATTATCACTTTCCACATTTGTATGTATTTGAGACAAAATGTAAATAAAAATGCAATCATACCATTTTCATTTGCATTTTCAAAGGCTACAATGGGCATTCTGTGTCAATATTCTAATTAAAATGCAAAAGCTGTTTGACATTACTTTTTCAAAGTCCTACCCCGCCATACTGCGGACAATACTCAAATGTTAATTCAAATTTAAAAATTAAAATACAATATAAAAAATGTATCCTCATTTTCCATTTGTGAAAGCATAATTTATGTCACAATTAAAATTAAAATGCAGTTGTCTAACAATTTGAAAATGAAATGGAAATCGCGTTTGCCATTACATTTTCAAAGACTTCATCTTCAGTACTACGCAGTGCAGTGGACAAGATTCAAATGCAATACGCAAATCAGTGCTACGAGTCTATTGCATTTACATGTCACCACGCTCTCTTGGGGACACAACATGAAAATTCAAATGCAATCTGTCAGTCCTCTTATCAAGGCAGGTCTTTAGTTTGGATGTCACTTCCTCGTTTAGTAACTTGCTTCATTAACCTTACAAGTTTTACAAACTCATTGTTGGAGCTGCTATTTCGCAAGTCCTTAGTTTTGTTTTTGTGCTGCAAGTTCTATGTTTTTGCATTTATTAAAAGAAGTATATTTATTAAAATCTCTCTCTAATTATTCACAATGACAGCTCTGAAACGAAGAGAATATTGACATAGAACGCCCAATGGAGCCTTTGCAAATGCAAATGGGATCAATGCATTTTCATTTACATTTTGTCTCAAATAACACATACAAATGTGGAAAGTGATAATGCTATTGTTGAATTGCATTTGCATTTTCAAGTTTACATTTTCATTTGAATAAAGTCCCTTATGGCAGCCTTTCTCAAACTTCTTTGTCCTGGGGCCCAGTAAAGTTAGAGTTTGGGTTTACACGATCCATCACAACTCCGACACACCCCCCCCCAAAGCACCCCCAACACCACCATCCACGCCCCAGTAGGGGTGATAGATATCCTGCATATTATTATTTGCCTATTAATTATTAGTCTTATTTATATGTGATTTAGGATTACAGGCCATTTAGACCTGCTCCATATGAAATGAGATATACTGCGCTATATCCTAAACAAAATAAAATTTTATTGAAAGCTTCAACAGAAGTGATTTGGCTGAACATAAAATTACTGCCAACAATACCAACACCAAATAAAATATAAAAACTGATTCTTATGAACGCTCCCAACACAAATGTTTTTTTGTAATTAAGACTTTTAGAAGCGAATGGTAGGTGGAATGTTCGACATGCGCGAAACTTTTAAAGCAACGCACGCAGAAATGGCGTCCATGTAACCATGGAAACTTGCTCTCTCCCTCACTCCTGCCTGGCTGCCAAAACTGGCTTGCAATCACAATCGTAGTGCACACACAGTATTTAGAGGAGAGATCGCCGCCTTCACGAGTTTTCTCAACTCCCAGTGCCTCCTCTCCATTCATTCCCTATGTAAATAGTTAAACTTTTGCTTAAGCGCTGTGCTCAATGTCACTTTTTTTAGAGACTCTGAACCTATTTTGACTTGTGCTCTGCGGACCGGCAGTTACCTCGTCGCGGACAGGTACCAGGGTTTGAGAAACGCTGCCTTATGGGCTTCCATAGTCCGGCACTTATTGGTGAGCATGACTGTCACACTAGGATGGCATGCGTTTGTATAAGTAGACAGGACAAACGTGTTTTCAGTTTTTTTTTAAATCAAGTGATTAAACAGTGAATGCTCCAAATTTGTGTTACTTACTAAACGTTTGTTAATAAAAACAAATTCATAAATTTTCATTTGATCTAAAAGTGACAGTTTGTGTCGAAAAAAGGTTTTTCATTTTACCGAGTTGATACTTTGGTGTAGCCAAGCGGTGTCTCCCGAAAGCTCAAACCTCCTATGGCCAACTTTGACATTAGTTTACTTATTTGTCTGGGAAAAATAATGCATATGTTGCAACAGATACTTTGAAAAACTAACTGCCTTTACAGTTACATGGTCGTTTACCTAAATTAAGGCTAAAATATTAAATACGTGTATGCTGAAAACCGCGAACGTGTCAAACAACTTAGCTTTTTTATGACGCGGCCCTAGTCAACAACAATTTTAGGTTACGAATGACAGTTTGCCAAGGTACTGCTTGCAATTGCGTTTGTACACTCATAATCAGTGCCAGATAATCACCGGGTTGAAAACACATTTCAAAACATCTCAGTAAAATGTAGGTCCCATTTGCAAGATCATTGCTCAGTATTATTTGTACATATCTGCTTATTTAGCCTATAAAGTGGTAATAAACAGGCATATTTTCTCGTTGAAATACTATAGTTTTCCCTGCTTCCCCCCACAGTTCTCGCCCAATCGATCTTGCAAAAGTCAAAGCTCTCTGCCCAACAAACTCCTACATTATAGCCTATATTTCATTAACGTCATTTATCATTATGATGATGATCTTGTATTGTATTGATCTTGTATTTTTAGCTGTCTACGAGTAGCCGATCTGCTAATTTATGCAGTCTGCTCTGCAAACCTTAAGGCAATAAACCATCTGACTAATAAATAGGTTTTCTTGTTTTCTTATTGCACTGATTTTTCAGGCACGCATCCATACTGATCATGCCACTCAACGCGATCTTTAAGGAAACCAACACTTCGGTGGACATAGAGGAAAACAAAAGATCAAAGGAAAGGTCCCGATTTTCTCACGGCAATTGATATGCTACCTCAAACTCTTATCATGCATAGTTCTTCATAAGCAGAAGTATTTTAAATATGAACAGTTTTTCATATCCGCTGATCATTAATATATTCTTAACTGCCTTGATAGGCCTACTTAAAATTACCCCGCTCAAGAATGCAACAACTAAGTCGCCTTTATCTTGGTATAGATAACGTTACCGATGAGCATCACTTACATTCACAATCAATCAGCATAGCTCAAGTTAAAATTCAATGTGTTATAGGCCTATATAGTAGCCAAACTGACTGACATTACCATAAGCTTACATAAAACAATGAAAATAGGTCTAGCTTTATGGATTTCAATCCACACGACTGATTTCTAAATCAAAACAAACTACAGTGCCTTGCAAAAGTTTTCACCCCCCTTGGCTTGTTACTTATTTTGTTACATTACAACCTGTAATTTAAATGTTTTTTTAATCTGAATTTTATGTGATGGATCTGCACAAAATAGTCTAAGTTGGTGAAGTGAAATGAGAAAAAAAAATATATTAAAAATTATTTAAAAAAATAAAAATCTGGAAATTGGCATGTGCATATGTATTCACCCCCTTTGCTATGAAGCCCCTCAAAAGTTCTGGTGCAACCAATTACCTTCAGAAGTAACATAATTAGTGAAATGAAGTCCACCTGTGTGTAATCTAAGTGTCACATGATCTGTCAGTATAAACACACCTTTTCTGAAAGGTCCCAGAGGCTGAAACACCACTAAGCAAGAGGCATCACACCATGAAGACCAAGGAGCTCTCCAAACAAGTCAGGGACAAAGTTGTTGAGAAGTACTAGTCAGGGTTGGGTTATAAAAAAATATCCAAATCTTTGATGATCCCCGGAGCACCATCAAATCCATCATCTTCAAATGGAAAGAACATGGTACCACAACAAACCTGCCAAGAGAGGGCCGCACACCAAAACTCACAGACCGGACAAGGAGGGCATTAATCAGAGAGGCAGCACAGAGACCAAAGGTAACCCTAAAGGAGCTGCAGAGTTCCACAGCAGAGACTGGTGTATCTGCGCATGGGACCACAATAGGCCGTACACTCCATAGAGCTGGGCTTTATGGAAGAGTGGCCAGAAAAAAGCCATTACTTAGTGTTAAAAATAAGATGGCACGTTTTGAGTTTGCCAAAAGGCATGTGGGCGACTCCCCAAATGTATGGAGGAAGGTGCTCTGGTCAGATGAGACTAAAATTGAACTTTTCGGCCACCAAGGAAAACGCTATGTATGGCGCATACCCAACACATGCCATCACCCCAAGAACACCATCCCCACAGTGAAACATGGTGGTGGCAGCATCATGCAGTGGGGATGTTTTTCAGCAGCAGGGACTGGGAAACTGATTCGAGTCGAGGGAAAGATGGATGGTGCTAAATACAGGGATATTCTTGAGCAAAACCTGTTTCAGTCTGCCTGTGATTTGAGACTGGGACGGAGGTTCACCTTCCAGCAGGACAATGACCCGAAGCATACTGCTAAAGCGACACTCGAGTGGTTTAAGGGGAAACATTTAAATGTGTTGGAATGGCCTGGTCAAAGCCCAGATCTCAATCCAATTGAGAATCTGTGGTCAGTCTTGAAGATTGCTGTTCACAAGCGGAAACCATCCAACATGAAAGAGCTGGAGCAGTTTTGCCTTGAGGAATGGGCAAAAATCCCAGTGGCAAGATGTGGCAAGCTCATAGAGACTTATCCAAAGCGACTTGCAGCTGTAATTGCCGTAAAAGGTGGCTCTACAAAGTACTGACTTTAGGGGGGTGAATAGTTATGCACGCTGAAGTTCTCTGTTATTTTGTCCTATTTGTTGTTTGCTTCACAATAAAAAAAAAAAACACATCTTCAAAGTTGTAGGCATGTTCTGTGGATAAAATGATGCAAACCTTCAAACAATCCGTTCTAATTCCAGGTTGTGAGGCAACAAAACATGAAAAATGCCAAGGGGGGTGAATACTTTTGCAAGGCACTGTATCTTGCAAGCTATAGTGGAAAATAACGTGTGTTTTACCGCTGTCCTGGAGAAGTGAAGGCACAGAAAACTTTGAGTGAGCAGTTATTTCTCTGCCTTGGATCGATTTTTATAGTTTTTTTTGAGAATCTTTCAAAGGCTTTGGACTACTCAGAGTTGAAAGGCCCCGACCGACGGATTTAATTTAAGTTAGTAGCGACTCAAATACTGGTATAGTGGAGAATGGCGTTTGTTTGAGCTGTCCTGAAGAAGTGAAGGCACGGAAAACTTTGAGAGAGCAGTTCTTCCTCTGCCTAGGATCGAATTTTTTTTTTTTTCCAGATAATCTTTCAAAGGCCTTGGACTACTCAGAGATGAAAGGCCTCGACCGACGGATTACATTTAAGTTAGTAGCAACACAAGTAAAGTATATAGCACGTATTTTAAATAACTAATTGTTGACTGATTGCTTATTCCACTTAAGGTCATGTAGGTACAGGGGTTTACTTCAAAATTAATCAAAGTTTGACCGTGAAAAAGCATGGGAACAGGTAGGCAAGAAGACTTCAAGACTTGGTGCCCGTTTTCTACCCAAATAAAGCATTTCGAACCAAGTTCAGCGTCGAGCACCACGCAGAGGCGAGTTTTGAAATTACAATATGATGTTATTAACAGTAAGTATATGGAAAGATTGAATTGTCCATGATTTAAGAACAAATGCTTAAATCAATACATCAGTGGTTTAATATTAAATAAAGCATACACTTTTTGATCAAACTGCTTACAGTTAAGGATTTGTTCATGCAAGAACAAAACCTGCGCACTTTGAAAGCTAAATGTGAATTATCAAGAGCTCTATCGGTGTTGACACGTATATATGTTGTGAAACGAGGTTTACATTTGAATTACTGAAAAGGCTCAGACAAACAAAAAAGTTATATTTGTGGCGATTCAAACAGTTTCAAAACGCTATATAGCGCGATTTTCTACACCGCTGCGTGAATGTGCTGTCGTTGGTTACATTGGAGCTGTTACGTTTGTCTAGCCTAGTATAAGCATTGACCGTTTAAACCCTGATTAGAAGAGCTAATTTAAATCGCAGCAGATTAATCGTTCGCCCTAATCTGAACGGCGATTTTTTACTTCTCCCCTAGACATTACAATGTGCAAACTGTAGAATGGTATTGATAATATGTTAAAACAAAGTTGCCTATAGTAGCTTTAAGAAAAGAATGCAGAGACAGTACTTGACATTCTGATATGCAATAGCTAATAGCTTGCATACACTCACGTGTGTGTCTGTAACTTGAATTATTATTGAAAAAGTGAACGTCATGTTTGCCTTTTGTATTTTTTATTGTGTTTGTCATCAGCAATCCCTGACAAACAAAACCATACTTTTTACTTTGGATATTTAAGTATTTTAAAAAATAGGTACTTATTTTACTTTCTACTTGAATACTACTACTTTTAGTGGAGTAGTATTTAGCAAGGGTATCTGTAAAGGTCACCACTCTGTCCACCACTACTGGTTTGGTACCTGTTGGATGGTGTCTTCCCTCTCTCTTGTATCAACACGGAAACAATAGACATGGGAGGCGTTTGACTATGAAAACGCTAGACTTACATGATATTCTTGTCGTCTGGCGTTGTGTCTGAAAGAACCACAGCGGGGAATCGCATTTTGTCCGCGTGGAGTAAACGAAGAGTAGATACGCGATCTTCCACCAGCTTGTGTATAGCTTCTATGATTGACATCCAAACTGAATGGAACATTTGGGGAACTGCTTTGTCCACATCCAAAATAAATTGGAGGAACATCACGGAATGGCCGTGGGGTCGAGGAAAACATTGCCCTCTCATCATTTTGTGTAGGGCTACGGAATCTTTCCTCAAACAGATCCTCTCTTCTAGGACTTGGTTGCCTGATATTTTGTCTATCCATTGTTTGCAATAAAACTGGATGAAAACCTAAGGACGCTAAAAGGTTAACTTAGTATCGGTTATGCCAAGCAAACAGCCCGTATAAAAGTATTCTTCCTCAAACCTTGAAGCAAACCGTGCGTGTGTTCTTCTTCTGTTAATTTCTTTGGCGATTTGCGGACTTTATTAGTGCATTACCGCCACCTACTGTGGAGCTGGTCACATCCTAAATTCCATATTCTACGAGAAGGGTACAGCTGCAGCTGGGTCCTGGCCTGGGAAATCCTGCCTCCTGTGCACCTTTGTCTATTGGTTGTTACCAGCCAATAGAAATTGACAGGCAAGTTCTGCACACCCCGGTCCCCCCGCCCCATGCCCCTCTGTTTATTGGTTGTTACTAGCCAATGGGAACTGGCTGAACGATTTAAATTAAATGACAGATGTTCATTGAAAGCTAAATTGTTGTTGGATTGGATTGGCTAATGAAATGTAATATCGCAAAGCCAGTCATGTTAGATTAATCCATGGGTTATCTTTCAAACAAGTAGGGGCCTACCAGAATGAATTAAATTATTGAAGTTTTAACTCATTATCTACCAAAACCTGATTCACGCATGTTATTTGGTTGGTTACAGTCATTGAGTGATAGGCTACATTATAAGGCAATTTTAATAATCCCCCGGTGCTGGTGCGCACCCCAAGATCACAAGTAGCCTAAATATTATGACCCTGATGCATATTCCAGTGTCGCTCTTCAAAGACATGTTCCTTGTCCAATAAAGAAAGAAAATGTACCCTTGAACTAATGGGATTGGAAAATCTTTATAATTTCTCAAATCAGATCACAAAGTACAACTCCATAGAGGAAAATATGGCACAGTTCTGAAGGACATCAACAATATAGGGACTTTACGCGTAGGTTATATGTTTAAGATGTCGTTAGCATTTATTTAATTTGACAAACTATTTCAATATTCGATATCCAGAGCTGTATTAACATATTGTGACGATATCGTCTTAAAGCCAGTTTAGCAATACAGTAATCTAAGCAAGGTTTCTCATTTAAAGCCTACAGCGTTTATTGTAGCAACTCATAATGAAGTCTGCACCCAAAACAATACAACTGATTAACTATCTGTACTAGGGATGTCACGATACCAGAAATTTAGTAGTCGATACAAATACCAGTGAAATTCCACAATTCTCGATACCCTATTCGATACCATGGTAAAAAAATAAACAATAAATTAAATCCCATATACTTCAACATACGCTCCTTTTTAAAAACATTACAATAAACAGTGGCATGTAGCCTTCAAGCAAAAAAAATAAATAAATAAAAAGAAGCAAAAGAACAGTGGCAATTCAGTTGTTTAAAACAAGCAATATTGTTTTTAATCACAAACAATAATATTTTAATGATGGGTCAAAAGGATTAAGCCTGTTACTTTAAAATGTGGCAGCGTGGGGGGTGTATGTTTACTTTTGTTTTCAACTAATGAGGTGGTTCTTGTACAAACGAGTGAATGAGATATAAAAGCTTAGAAGGAAATAAAGAACCAACGTAGACTAGGCTGGCGCTGTTTAAACTGGCAAATTATCCTGGAGTTCTCCCGGCTAAAATCTGGAGGACGCGTGACGGGAAAGTAACACCAGGCATATTTAAAATAAACAACCATTGACTTTACAAAAAGGAGGCCTATTTATATAATGATAAAAAGGAACATAAGCACCCATTTTATACATCCAAGCGATATCACAAGGATAGTCAAATGTTCCCCTGCTGTATTGTGGTGTACTACATCTAATTCACGGGAAAAGTTCGTATTCTCTTGAAGTAGGCTATATAGGAGGAGGACACAGCATACTTCAGGAGAAAGTGAACGTTTCGTGTTTGTTTTGTTTCTCGTTGGCCAAGGCTGCGATTGCTGCGATCTATAGGCCTACTTGTTCTTTTCTGATTTTTGATTTGAGTTTGCGGTAGCTAACACCAGGGGACACAAAACCATTATGGATTGAGCCAAAAACTTTAAGGATCGCGACAAAACATTACAGGTGTTTACTCGGGGTTCTTTTAACCTTGGAGAATAGCAAGAAAAAAAATGGGCTTAACAGCGCCCGGGAATGAACAACCAAAGCGAAGTCTTTCTGCTGGTGTTTGTTCGCTTACTAACTGCAGCCGGTACCTTCGGTACTATAGAAAACGAGTACTGTCACGTTTTTTGAATTTTGGCATCGACTTGGTACCGAAGTATCGGTTCTCGTGACATCCCTAGTCTGTACTCACTTGCACTGCAAACTAACGGGACATAATCAGCTCCGATTGGAATTAAATAGACCTATTTGTGTCACTTTTCAACAAATTCAAAAATAAATGTTTTAGGCATAAATCGATCAGATGGACAATGTAATGATATGCATTATCAAATATGCATTATCCGCGGCCTCCGCCCAGCTGGACGTGCCTGGAACACCTCCCTAGGGCAGCCAGGTGGCATCCTTACTAGATGCCCGAACCACCTCAACTGGCTCCTTTCTACGCAAAGAAGCAGCGGCTCTACTCCGAGTCCCTCACGAATGGCTGAACTTCTCACCCTATCCCTAAGGGAGATGCCAGCCACCCTCCGGAGGAAACTCATTTCCGCCGCTTGTATCCGCGATCTCGTTCTTTCGGTCATGACCCACCCTTCATGACCATAGGTGAGAGTAGGAACGAAGATAGACCGGTAGATTGAGAGCTTTGCCTTCTGGCTCAGCTCTCTCTTCGTCACAATGGTGCGATAGAGCGAGTAATTTCATTATATTATTTAATTGATTATGCTATTCCCCCAATATTCTAGACACTGTCATGAGGTGCAATCCCAGAGCAACAGAGTCCCAAATTAACTACGCAATGGGCCTTCACTTGAAACAGGCACCATGGAGGTCTGGTGGGGGGAGGTTGAAACAAATATTTAGACAGAAAAAACGATTTTCTAAATTTCGGTATTTGCTATTGTAAATTTTGTTTTTGATAATACTCCTTATTTCTTTTTTTAATTTCATTGAAACTTTATTTTAATATTGTGAATGTTATGTAAATGTTATATATTGTTGCATAATAAATACACACACACACACACACATATATATATATATATATATATATATATATATATATATATATATATATATATATATATATATATAGCCTGTGTCATATGGTTTTCTTTAAAAACTGTTAATGTGTTGGTAACACCAAGTAGTGTTCTTGTTGGTTGGTTAGTTGGCATGCTACAGCCAGAACTACTTTTACAGTTTAATTTTATTGATAATATTTAAGTTAAAAGTTAAGTTTATGGTCACCTAATTTCGCCAGGTGAAACTTGGGCTAAATTTGAATATTGAATCAGCCTCTCCAATTGTGTTGAAAAACCTTTCACTTTTGACCGTCCATTAAACTGTGGGTGTAGTTGTCTTTTCAACCAAAAAATTCTCACTGGGATTAGTGTAGGCTACATAAGCTATTACTAAATAAAATATTTGTTGAATAAATCATGTATTTATAAATATTTAGGCTATTTTAAATAATTAATTGATTTTCACCGTGAGGCACACTTGCCTGTTCGATAGATCCGCTACTGCTCCGCCTTATTTTGTGGTTAGCGATAGGGTACGACAGCGTGTTTAAAAAAGTAGCCTTTATTTTAATATAAACATTTTTTAGTGCACAAGCCTAAATGTCAAGTCCAATGGTCAGTCTGTCTTAGCACTTTAGGCCTAAGATAATGTAGCAAAGTTGTCCCATTTCTCCATCATTCCTAAAAATGTTTGGTGTTAATCAATCTGGGTTTAGTTGCTACGCACGATCAGTGGTTGAGTTCTTATAGAGAGAGGTGTGCAAGTCAGCTTTTCTTCTAGGCCCGTTTAGATAATAACCCAGTGCTCTAAGACGATTTCTACAGGCTTATCTGCAGCATGTGCTCATCTACGAGGATAACTGTTCGGCTAAGCAAACAGTAGGCTCCTGACAACCGAAAGTAGAACAACGGAGATATGAAGGTGAAAATGATCAACGCTATATGTCAAGGTATGATTTATTTTATGCATGTTTTTTGTTGAATAAGATTGGATGATTGAATAGCCTGGCCGTATTTGCTTTAAGGTCACTATTTGTTGTTTTAAGTTTTGACTCTGGTGGCGGTGTCAGCATATGTGGAGCAACTTGATGACACGTAAGTTTTACATTCAACCCACTGGATCACATAAACACAATAAATGAGCACTAATCTAGCCACTATATGAACTGGGTTAATCCGCGAACATAGCGAGTATAAAATTAAATAAGTGAAAAGGAATGGTTACAAACTCGCTCAAAAACGAGACAACACTCATCTCTTGGTGTATATAAATCGAACACATTTTAGAGCTAAATTAATAAGACAGAAATCTGATACCTTTTAGAAATGGACAACAGTGACAGTATTTGCTTATTTCACTACAGTCAAGTCAGTTGTTTATTGTACTACTTAAGCTTTTGGTTCTGTATATCAAACACTATTTGGGCTGGTTTCCCAGACAAAGATTAAGCCAAATCCTAGACTAAAACACATTTTCAATGGAGACTCTCCATTGAAAGTGAGATTTAGTCTAGAACTAGGCTTACTCTGTGTCCGGGAAACTGGCCCGTTATGTTCTAAATATTTCATAAATGTTTTGCAGGTTTATGGATGCCAAAGGGGCTGATGAAATATGGCTGATTAAAGTATGTTAAAAAATGATATACCATACTTTGAAATATGGAAGCCACTTGTAAAGCCTGCTAAGTCACTTATTCTCCTTGGCTAACACAATGACGCTTCAATGTGACCTTACACTTCAAGTCAATACTAATTACATGAAATACTAATTACATTGAAATTGTATTAAATACAATTTGTCTGAAGAATTAACTTTCTCTTACTTATCAGGTTTTGCAAGTGACTTCCTCAAATATTATACATTACATAAAAACATAAAAATAGTATGTGTTTTTTACATACAAATGGAGAAAACCAGCGGTATGATTTTCCTGTACAACTGATGGGGTGGGGGTTAGGGAGGGGGTGGACCTTTCGGACAAGATAGATAGATAGCACTGCTCTCACCAACGATGTGAATGGTTACTGCATGAGCTGTGTTCTGATAAAAACACATTGCAGTGTATAAATATCTTAATAGGTCATGTCAAAGCTGTCCCCTCATTATGTCTCCTTGTATTTTAACTGTGTGAAATAACCTAAAATGTATACTTTATGCCGTGGGAAGCTTTACATATTCCCTGATTCATAGGGAACTGATATGAACCCAGATTAGGGCATCTCCTGATCTACGGTAGGGTATGGTCCATTATTGTCAGCTCTGTAGGTTTTAAAAAAATACTCTCAGAAGGCAGACTTGAAACTCAGTTTTCTTCCATGAGTCAATGTGGGTAATCACTGTAAAACTGAAGAATGTCAGTTATTAGTGAGCAGCATAGTTAACTTGCATCTACATATAAAGCTTGTGTGCTGCTGTTAGTTTTTCACTGGCCCTCAACTCTTGAATGCACCAGCTCAACAATGTGTCTATATCTTGAACAACTAATTGCATCACTGAAAGCCACAGACAATGGCTTTACTGTTCCAAATATACTCCAAAGGGATTTACTTCAAGTTTTTCCAGGCATCATGATATGTAACCAGAAGACTATTTGATATCTACCACACAAAAATGTATTGAATATATTGCTTTGAGATTCATGCTATTATTTCCTATTACTCTCTTATAGTTCTACGCTCCCTGGTGTCTGCACTGCAAGGAGCTCGACCCAATATGGTACCAAATTGGTGCCGAGCTCAAAAGCTTCGGGTCCCCAGTAAATGTTGGCAATGTTGATGCTACAGCACACACACGTAAGTTGCAGCTTCATTGCAAAATACACAGGATAGGATGTTTATAATATCCATTATGTCGTACTCCAAGATGAGCACTTCAAAAGTCAATATTTTAGAATGGACTTGGGTTGAGAGCAGATATGTCATTGGGGTTTTCAAGTGGGCACCCCCCATCCCAGATGTTTAGTTAATTTGAGCCCAGTATCCAAATGTAACAACATACAATTACATTACATCAACGCTAGATGATGGTATATGCTCTCTCCCCAGTCATTTCAATGGGGCCAAAAAGCGATTAAAATCTATGACCAATCTCAATCTAATCATTAACTATATACCCGTGCACTGGATGGCATTAACCAAGACCTTTGGGCACTGGAATGGAATCGATAGGGTCACAACTGCGGGCATAGGTAAGGTGCCAAAAACAGGCATAATAATAATAATAATATGACTTTGCGATAACAATATGTGTGCGTCACTGACGCATCACATAATTAGTATTTAAAACGTGTCAGGTGCTCGGCTATGAAGGGGGCAGAAAGCTTTAGCAGATACGGGTCTAATTGATCTGCATCCATCGAGCTTCTCAAACACTTGGGGTTGCATAGGGCATGTAGAATTTCCAAGCAATCAAACTAAATGAGAAAGAAACACCATTTCCATGGGAGTTAAATGAGAATATCTCTTTTTCTACACCAGTGTATAAACGGCATCTCCTGGTGCCATTTGTGCCCCAATAGCTCTACTGTAATCTTCAAAAAGTGAGCCTGGTTTTATAAAATAATGGTTAAAAGCATCACAAATCACCTTTTTATCAGTTATTGGAGTTGAGTCTAGCATTATTTGATGGGGGAGACAGGATGAAACACTGCCTTTAAGTGATTTAACCACTTTCCAGAATTTTACTGAATTGTTTCTAAATTCACATAATATGTTGATATAGCCCTTTTCACCATGTACATACATGTATTTCAAAGATGTTTTATTCCCCTATTAGTATGAGCTAGTGCATGACAATCGTTTATATTTAGCTGTGATTGGTACCATAGCTACTATACGTTGCCGAGTATATCCAACATAGGCTATTGCATGTAAACAAATAATGCCTTTTTGACATTAATCTGGCGCGATACTTCCTAACGTTCCAAACCTGCACTTAGCGATATGACAAGCCATGTCTTTCGCGACGAAATGCAACGACTGCAGCCGCCTTGCAGCTAGTACTAGTTCACACTGCTGCTACTTTGTCTGCGATGCGAATTGTAACAACAAGCGTGTTTGGAGGGTGACGCTGTATGTATTTTACCTAGGAGTGTGCACGCGAGGTGATTGACAGGCAGATAGCCCTTACTCCTTGCAAAAACTCTCCTGATTGGTTGGGGATAGAAGGGCATCCCTAGATTTTTTAAAAACTGAATACAGGGCCCAGGGTGCGCATATATTGCGCACCTTCTCTGAGCATTTGGTTTAATGATATCCTCCAGGAGATGCCTAATAAACGTAAAAAAAAACTGAAAAGATTTAATTTATTACTAGAAATTAAAATTTACACTTCTCCTTTAAATTGTACGATTTAACTCATTACACAAATATTTAAAGTCATCAGCGGCACCCAAATTCGTTCTGAAAAATATATTATTTATGTATTAATTTTGAATTATAGCAAAATGAATATGTTTGATCATATTCTGTGAATTTAGAATTAGAATTTGGGTGACTTGTGAATAGACCTGACATTAACATGTGACATAGGTAAGACATCTGACTGGAAGGGAAATTACTTAATGAAGGAGAACAGCACACAACTTCAGCAACAGCTTTTCACGAAATGACTAGCAAGAGAACTATGCAGATAGAGTACTTTAGAAACCAATACAGAAATAGAAAACAAATCTCTATTTTGATCATCAACTACCAGCTCTGCTGCTAGTGGCGGTAACAGTGTCTCTCCCTTTTTATTATTTTAACAAATTTAACAGGAGAAGTTTTTTATATTGACATGTTTGTGTTGAAATTTCACGAAGGTTATAGGCTATATGTACATTACGTAGCACATTCTTGTTACTAGCTAACTATCCACATTGGCTAACTACAGTCCAAACCCCTTTGGTGGGTTTTCAGCTGTGTCAAAGGATATTACAGTTTTTTATAGCCTAATAATGGTGTTGGAGAATAGAAAGAATAGAAGTGTAAAGGCCAACCAAGAAGAACAGTGGGTGAAATCAGCTCACCATGGACTTATTCGTCTACTGAAATTTCATAATTCAGGCTTATCAATGTAGACAGCTGCTATGCCCAGCAAAGGTTCCAAAGGGGCATCAGTAAGTTCCAGCAGAAGTCTCATGTGAATGCCCCCTTTTCCCTGGCTCTTCTTTGGCAACTGGATGATTGAAGGGGGGAGGGGTCTTGTCAAGGGTATAAAACACACAATGTGCTGTAAAAAAAATAATAATTTGGGAGACCTGCTAATTGTTTATGAAGACAGATTTCTTCAAATCCTGTGATAGGCGGGCGACCTGTCCAGGGTGTACCCCGCCTCTCGCCCTGTGTCCGCTGGGATAGGCTCCAGCCCCCCCCCCCGTGACCCTGTACAGGATAAGCGGTAAAAAGTTAATGGATGGATGGATTTCTTCAAATGTCATATCTGGAGAATGGGAAGTATCGAAGATAATACAAATATGACTTGTATTGGAACTGGCATGATGACCAACATGGCGAGAATCAATCTTATCAGCCGGAGCGTTTAGCAACTATTAGAAAGGGCTCACCCTTCAGCACCTTCGACAGTGCCTATAGAAGTCGCACTGACTAGAAGAGGGCTCCCCATTCAGCACCTTGGACAGTGCCCATAGAAGCTGCACTGACTAGATGAGGGCTCACCATTCAGCACCGTGGACAGCGCCTACAGAAGCTGCACTGACTAGTAGATAAACAAATAGGGCTTTACCATACAGCACCTTTGACAGTGCCTATAGAAGCTGCACTGACTAGAAGAGGGCTCACCATTCAGCGCCTTGGATAGTGCCTATAGAAGCTCCACTGACTAGATGAGGGCTCACCATTCAGCACCTTGGACAGTGCCTATAGAAGCAGCACTGACTAGTAGATAAAGAAATAGGGCTTTACCATTCAGAACCTTGGACAGTGCCTATAGAAGCGGCACTGACTAGAAGAGGGCTCACCATTTAGCACCTTGGACAGTGCCTATAGAAGCTACACTGACTCCATCCATCCATCCATCCATTTTCCGCCGCTTATCCGGGGCCGGGTCGCGGTGGCAGCAGGCTCAGCAGGGAATTCCAGCCGTCCCTATCCCCAGCAATGCTTTACAGATCCTCCTGGAGGATCCCGAGGCATTCCCAGGCCAGACGAGATATGTTATCTCGCCAGCGTGTTCTGGGTCTACCCCGGGGTCTCCTACCAGTAGGGCGTGCCCGGAAAACCTCCAATGGGAGGCACCCAGGAGGCATCCTAATCAGATGCCCGTACCACCTCATCTGGCTCCTTTCGACGTGACTAGATGATAAACAAATAGGGCTTTACCATACAAAACTTTGGACAGTGCCTATATAGGCCGCACTGACTAGATCAACCAAAGAAGGCCATCACCATTCAACACCTCGGAGAGCGACTATAATGGCTGCACCTTCCCGATTAACCCATACTATAAAAAGTGGGTTACTTGAGATATGTTGTCATAGCAATTTACGCTGCATCTCTGAACTGCTCCGAGCAGTTTATGTTCATGGTTAATTCTATGTGAAGCACTCTATAACGCTGTAGTCGAGAAATTTGCACCGTGTATAGCATTGTAAAACTGCTGGAGTGGACATAAATATGTTTTTGTCAGCAGTCGTTAAGATCATTCGTTCAAAATTAACACTCGGTTCCACAACATATAGCCTAAGTGTTAATATATAGGCTATTAAGCTCCTGCCAATTCAAAGTTAGTGTTGTTCTAACTAGAAAATCCTTAGCTTTAACAGTGAATAAAAATAAAAAGTATAACAGCCTGTAGGCCTAATCTCAAACGTGCTTTCTGCTGGGGTTGCAGCTGAACTGATTGTTAGGCTGTATGAATGCAGTGACATTCTATGTGCTTTAGGGAGTAGACCATGTGTAGGGTATAATTATATAGCCTATTACTAATTGTTTTCACATCTTAGATATACTTTTGTGTATCATTTCATCTCAATTATATCACAAATGAAACAAGAGTCTGCAATGCAAAATAGATAGTTAGATAGATAGTTAACATTCTAAATCATAGAGGTTCCATTATTTATATTTGGGAGAGTAAAATTGACCATAGTTGCAGAAACATGCACATACGGCAAAACTACTGTTACAGCTTTACTCTTGGCATTGCGCTGCCAAGATTTAGCCGATAACATTTATTTAAACTATGACAGTTGCCACACATGGCTAATTAACCTATATCCTCTCTCAAGAATTTTTTTTTAAAACATCTCCATGAGTTGGTACACATTTAACTGCAGTCAAGTGTTTTTCTCCAAACAATTGCACTGTATACAAATGGGAAAGCTTATTTACTCAAAAACATCCCAAATGCTTATAACGTAACACATAAAAAAAATTGTGAGCAAATGGAAATAGAATGCAAAACTGGTCATACCCAAATAGTACATTTGAATAGCGCAACATGGGGAGCAGATGCACAACCCATAAAAGAGGTCCACATTATTTCTAAGACTACAAGCTGTTTGAGAAGTCCAGTCTTTTAGAACTAATAGGATTAGTGAAGATTTGAAGCAATCACTATTGTGACCTTTTCCATGTGTGTGTGTTTGGACTACTGGCATACATGGATGTCTACCCACATCATACCTTCACACTGCCCTTAAACACCCTAAGTGCATGTGAATGTACATATGTTCTTAATCTTTGTTTAACAAACTAACCATATGGCTCCTACAGTATAATTGTCTCCACTGTCAGGATTTATCAGACCACTAATTCCCATACTGCTGCCAGAGGAGTAGAGCAATTGTCTCCTTCTGTCACTCATTCCAGTAATGGGTTTGAGGCTCTGCCAGTTAGATTATGTTTCAGCACTATATGCACACACCAAACAAATGTCTAATGAAACCGAACAGGCAGTGTGTCAGCTAAAAACAAGTAATTCATTTATCTACACAACCATTTCCCTTTTAGGCATTGCCAAAGAATTCAAAGTGAGGGGCTATCCTGCTATACTGATGTAAGTTATTCCATTAAGATTGTAAGTTCTGATAACTTTTGCTTTGTGGTCCAAATAGGAAATGAGCAAATGTATCATGTTTTTCTGTTTGCGGCCTACAGTATTTCGCAGCAATTTATTTTTATTGCCATTAGGTTTAACTACATAATATGTGAAGACGTTTAGTCACAAACAGTAATATTACTTATTACATATTATATTGTAAAAGAGTATAGTTAAGTATAGAAATACAATGTATTTGTAGTAATATTATTTTGTTTTTGCAGTTATTTAACATTGTAATCCAGGCCCACTGTATCTTCTTTGCACAATAGATTGTTGGATCAGTGCACAGAGCACATAAAGCATTTACATTTTGTAGACTTTAACATTTATAGGGAAGGCAGCCAAGCTTTTTCCATTCAAGGAACCCTGAAAATCAAACAGCCTGCCCTCAGAAATAAGAATGGAAAACCTGAGGTTTTAAGAGTAAACTTCTGAAAGTTGCATTCAATTGTGATTTCTTAAAAGGATAGTTAAAATTTTGGGAAATATGACATGTTCCTACTTACCCCTAGTCAGACAAGATGATAGATATGTTATGATTGCACGTCCAATAAGTAGTCAGTTAAGTAAATGTAGCCTAGCTTAGCGACAATGGCTGTAAATCAGTAGTCCTGGCTAGCATGGCACCATCAATAGTGACAAAATACGCAGTCAGACCTATTGTTGCAAGGCTGCCTAAACAACACAAGGTAAAACTATAGCTTTAAACGATAGTTTCAAGAATGTCTAACTTTTCCATTTTAATTCCAACACGTGTGAAATAAAGAAGATAGAACTTGTAAATAACACAGCTTTGAGAGAGTTTTTCTAAGCTGCATTTTGACAGAGCCATGCTGGCCGGGACTACTGGCTTACAGTCATTGTGCTTAGCTAGGCTAAATTTACCTACCTATTTACCTAAATAACTTTGACGTACATTGTCAAACAACATCATAACATTGATATCAGTCATCTCATTTGACTAGTTCTTCATTTGTTCACTAATTTTGCTAGCTGAAGCTTCTGTTTGATCTGACCCAAAAACTTCGATATGTGCTTCTCACCCAGTCTTGTAACATGCATGCAGACTGTTTGGACAATTTAATTAATGTTTAACTTAAGCAGTACTATATTTTATCTTACCATGACATTGATTCATACACTATTGTAATTGAAAAGTATTTTAATAGTACAGTGAGAGCTAATTCTTTTAAATTAGCTATTGACCAAAGGTGAGTTTGGTGCGCTTTCTAAAGGTTCTATTACAATCGATATGTTCGACTTCTCTCTCTTAGAGCGTGCATCATTCACTGAACACTTATACCACTGCGCCTTGTAATCAACAAGGCTTGTGAGACTTTAAGGGTCACCCGTGTCAGCTACTCTATAAATACAGTAGCAGACCCATCTCACAGATTTCAGGTGTGAACGTTGTCGGTGTCCTCCTGTCTGTTGAACCTTATCTTCGGTGAAGACTGTTTGCTCTGAGGGTTTTCTCTTTGCTAGCAAGGCAGAACGTTTTCTCCTCCGCCTTCGTCATTTCTTCTGTTTCCATCAAGCTACTTAACATAGCACCACACCAGGCGAGGTTTCTAGCTCCCAGTTGGCTAGCTAGTTTTTTACGCCGTGCCTGTAATCCACTTCGTTCCTCCTCTGAGTTTTCGTTGTGGTTTTTCAGCACGTTTTTTTCGTTTCTGTTAGTTAGCAGCTCGTGCTCTGTTTTCAAACGTGTGCCTTGCTGTTTTCTATTGGTCCGAGTTGTAGTCGGCGATGTGGTTAGTGCCCCCCGTTTTGCCTAAGGGCATCGCTAACCACTTAGCTATCTACTGCTAAGCTAGCGCCCGCGTGGTGGCTAGCTAGCAAACGGCCTCCTCTTCACCTCCTGTTGCTTTGGTAGCCTCGTGGGGTGTTGGCTAAAAGCCTGTTCCCCGTTTTCAAACGTGTGTCTTGCCATTTTCTATTGGTCCGAGCATGTAGTAAGTGAGCGAGGTGATTAGAGTCTCCCCATTTTGTCTGTGGGCCTACACTGTACCAATAGCTACTTGGCTAGCTACTGCTAAGCTAGCTCTTGGAGCTAGCTAGCTACAGCTTCTGTCATGGTGTCAACGACCGTGCTGCTCTCTGAGCTAGCAAATTCGGGTACCTCAACCTGGTTAGCTATGTTGGCTTGGGCTGCCGTCTCCCCTAGACAGTAGTGGGATGTCGACGTCCAAGGGGGCTAGAAAGAAGAGGCAGAGTGCTGCCGCTGTTCTGCTTGTTGAAGCTGCCCTCCAACCGGAGACAAGCTCTCCATTGGGGAGCTCTCCCCTCTTCACTCATTCCTGTTGTGGTTCAGAAGTCCCCCAGGAACCTGGTGACCATAGCAGACGAGGAAGAGGAAGATGAGGTGCCAGTGTTCCAGCCATGAGCTTCGCGAGCAGTGTCAGCTGGTTCACTGGGGGACACGGACTCAATGACGGACGGGTTCTCTCAGCAAACTGTGGTGAGCTCATCTCGCGACCGGTCCTTATTGACCTGGGAGGCATGCCGCCAGGTGAGAGCCTACATGGGCATCCCCTGGCTGCTACGTACGCGCCGGTGGGGTTCCAACGCGGACGACCATGTGCGAAGAATCAGTTCGCGTCAAAGAGGTCCCAGTCTGACTCCTCCCGAGGGAAGAGGCAGCAGCGGCCTTGATGCGCGGAACAGCCTCCTGTCGGTGCAGCCTCGGACCCCGTTGACTACACGGGCAGTCAGGGTCTGGTTCACCATACAGTTACTAAGCACACTGTCTGGGGTGGCACTCCATCCTCAGCCAGCTGCGCCAAGAGTTATTGTTCTCCACCTATTAAAGCGTGTGTGTTCCCCTCACACTCAGGCAGCCTGCGGGTGCCGAGTGTGCAGAAAAAGCATTAAACACAAATATTAACCCTCTAAAGCCTCGGCTGGGTCTCTCCCATTGGGGTTGTGGGCTCCCTAGCCAGGGCTGCTTGGTGCCGAAAAAGGCAGGGGTAAACCCCATCCTGGACCTGAAGTTTTAAACAGCCACTTGACTGTATTCCAGTTCAAAATGCTGATGATCAGAGGCCTCTTAAGCAACATCCGTCAGTGTGATTGGTTTACAACCATAGACCTAAAGGATGCTTATTTTCACATTTCGGTCCTCCCCGACGCGTAGTGACGACAGATGCTTCCCTCACAGGATGGGGAGGCGTCTGCAAGGGATGTCCAGTGAGAGGTGTGTGGGACGCGTCTCAACGCTGTCTCCACATCAATCACCTGGAACTGCTCACGGTTTTCCTGGTGCTGAAACGGTTTCTCCCATTGCTGGACAACCAGGATGTGTTGGTCAGAACGGACAACATGACCGTGGTGGCTTTTGTGAATTGACAAGGCGGAACCCGCTCCTGGACACTTCACAAGTTGGCCAGGCAGCTATTGCTGTGGTGTGCAGTGAACCTGAGGTCGCTATGGGCAAGTCATGTCCCCGGTCCCCTGAATACAGGCGCAGTCCTTCTCTCCCGGGGAGAAATCCCGCCCGGAGAGTGGCGTCCGCATCAAGAGATGGTACAAGAGATTTGGTGTCACTTTGGAGAAGCGTCCGTCGATCCCTTCGCCTCGGCAGCCAGTGCCCAGTGTCGCCTTTACTTCTCTCTGCAAGAAGCAGGTGCTCCTCTGGGCGTAGATGCTCTGACGCACACGTGGCCTGCAGACAGGCTGCTTTACGCGTTTCCCCCTACAGCTCTAATCCCGGCCGTGTTGGCCTGTGTTGAGGTCACAGAGTCTGTTGCTGATATTAGTTGACCAAACCATGGGCGGTGGATATATACAGCTTGGTGGTGGGGGAGCCCCCGGACTCTGACTCACTGTCTCAGGCGAACAGCTTTGGCACCAGAACCCACAGACGTGGTGTCTATTGGCCTGGCCCCTGAAAGTTGAGGGTTACACCCCAGGGTGGTCGCTACTATTCACAGCGCTGGAGCAGCGTCCACCAGGTCTCTGTATGACCTGAGATGGCGCGTGTTCGAGTCCTGGTGCGAGGAGCGGAATTTGGTGTCGTTCCAATGTGACATGGGGAATATCCTGTTATTCCTCCGATGGCTACTGGACAACGGCAGAGCCTTTTCCACGGTCAAAGTTTACCTGGCAGCCATGTCGGCTTGCCATGTCAGCTTTAATGGAAAGATTGTTGGTGCTCACTAACTCGTGTCTCGCTTCATGAGAGGTGTACGCAGGCTGCGCCTGGTGTCTAAACCACTCACTCCCTCCTGGGAGCTTGGGTTGGTTCTGGATGGGCTGTCTCGGGCGTATGGAGACACGTATGGACTGTAATAGAACTACAGGTTAAGTATTTAATAAGGAACCCATTTCTGAATGATGACTGGATCAAATCTGGAGTGAAATGGGTCTGCTACTGTATTTGTAGAATAGCTGACGAGCCTTGTTGATTGCAAGGCACTATGGTATAAGTGTTCGGAGAGCGTTTCCCATACAGAGTAGTCTCACTTCTTATTAGAACCCAGGTTAAATACTTAGTTTATTCCAACATCATTGCCATTTAGGTGATATATTCAATAGAAACAAACTTGCATCGAGTTAAGCATAATGTTAAGCTTCTTATGGCGGCTTAAAGTTGTGCTATTTCTTTTCCAACCGTTGTATGTTGGGTAGGTTGAAGAAGGATGTTAAATACAACTATGGAGGTCCAAGAACCAAAGATGGTATCATGGATTTTGCAAATAGAGTATCTGGGTAAGTATTTTGGTTATTGGGCATAAAACAACACATCAGTCAACAACTTAAGCAATCTTTGTCAGAATAATTTTTCCCTATATTAACTGCTCTTAAATCCGATGTCTGTTTTCCCTATTCAATCTAGACCTGTTGTTAGAGCTTTGTCCAGCCAACAGTTGTTTCAACATGTCATGAGTAGACATGATGTTGTCTTTCTCTACATTGGGGGGCCGTCCCGCTTAAAGGTATGAACACAAGTCTGTACAGAATGTGAACTCATACACAAACCCATGTTTATTTGAAATAAAAGCACTTATCACGGTGTACAAACCACAGGGATAGACGAGTTTAACAAAAACAAATATTCTAGATACATTAAAGTAGGGCTGTCATGCGATTGAAACATTTAATAGCGATTAATCGCAAGGGTGTCTGTAGTTAATACACTATATATATATATATATATATATATATATATATATATATTGCTTTGTCACAGGAATCAGATCTTACATAAAAGAAAGTGCTGGTCATTGATACTAAACAATCATGTCTCTGAGCATGTCCCTCTGTCCTGTATCATATACTGTCTAAGCTTGTCCCACATTGCAACATCAAATTGAACACCAACAAAGACAGAAAATGTAGCAACTTGAAAAGAGAAGTATCCTAGCATAATGACACACTTAAGGATTCTCATCAATAACTTTTACACAATCTCCCACCTTGAACTACTTGCTTTCTCACAGTGCAAACCATCCCTAATATCTCAAATATATACATGAAAGACATCGTACAGTTTTATGTATTGGAGATATCATATGTTCACTTTATATAAGAACTAAAATGTGACAACCCAATTACTAATCAAACTATACCTATTTAGTACTGACATTGTATTGTGTTATAAAAGGCTGGGTAGCCTCTACCAGATAACAAACCAAATCAAACAACCAAGTTGATTGGGAGGCAGTTAGATTCAGTGAAGAGTGGGTGTTGATCAGAAGATGACTATCCTTAATGGAAAGATTTTTAGTGGCATGTCGTCTACATTTGACTTCAAAACAGACAAATTCAGTGTTTTTGCATGTTTGTTTGATTTTCTTTTGTTTAAGAATATCATCAGTATTGAAACATTTGGTACAAAGAAAACTGGATTAACTGCTTGACTATAGTAGCATTGTAGATTTTTTTGCAACCAAAAGATTTGGTTAATCACATATTTGACAAATGGCTTCAAAATAAATCTGTTCTGGTACTTTACTGTATTAGTGGGTAAAGCTAATGTTCGCTAGCCCAGCCTCCTGTTCCAGTCAAAACCTAAGGCCTATCAGTTGATAAAGCTAACGTTAGCTAGCCCAGCCTCCAGTTCCAGTCAAAACCTAAGGCCTATCAGTTGATAAAGCTAACGTTAGCTAGCCCAGCCTCCTGTTCCAGTCAAAACCTAAGGCCTATCAGTTGATAAAGCTAACGCTAGCTAGCCCAGCCTCCTGTTCCAGTCGAAAGCAAAGGTGCTGCGAGTGAATTGCAAAATGCACAGGATAAACTGTTATAATTATGCCAAAATCATAATAAACTCATATAATTGTAAGACATGTCTGTGATAGGCATTCTTTGCAATCAACCACATTTAATGATGACTTCTCATACATCAGAAGGATCCCCAATAAAATGAAAAACTGACGATAATCTTGCAAATCACTACAGTTAAAGGGTTAATATTTAATACAAGTTTAAAACTTGACAAATGCTTTTTTTCTGACATACCTGTACCATTTTGTGGTAGCTGGACTTACTCAAGTAGTTCAACAAAAGTAGAAACCAATCTTAAACCCATTGACTAAACAGTGTAGTGTATCGTTGGAAAATACCTGTAAACACATACACAATCGCTAGCTTACACTTCTCCAATCTTGGATTTTATTTGGTTTCTGTTGAACTTCTCTCATCATTTTTTATTCCACACGAATGCGTTATGATTTAACACAAGACTGAGGTTGGAGACTAAAATATTATTTGGACTGTTAACAGTTAATCTGCCTTTTTCTCTGACAACTTCTTCGGTTGTTGCCCATCTTCACCTGAAGGACCTTTGCTTTTCTTGGCTTCCATTTATATGAAAATCTGCTGGTTCTTTGTCCTCAGTTTCTTGTGCTGGCTTGCAGCAAACATAACAAATGATAGCAACAACTGAAACTGGAATGCAGATGAGGAAACGGGCCAAAATGGGTGCTTTGCTGAATAATGTCTGTGAATAAAAAGAACGCAAGGAAGTAAATTAACGGATTATGTATATATATATACACACACACACACACACACACATATATAGATATACTGTGTATATATACACACACACACACACACACACACACACACACACAAATATACATACATATATATACATATATACAGTACTGTGCATAATTTTTAGGCAGGGGATGCTGTTTTGAAGGCGAAGGGTGGTCACGCCAAATGTTGATTTGATATAGATTTGCTTCTCCCCCACTTTGTATTTTATGAACTGATAAAAAAATTAACAATTAACAATTATATTTTTATGTTGTTTTTTCTTTCTAACTTTAAAGACTTCACACCTGCCTAAAACCTTTCCACAGTATATATAATCAAAATGTGAAGAATAAAAGTAGGTTACAATATCTTAAAATTTTTTTTTTTTTGCATCGATGCATCCCAAAAGAGAGGAATTCATTGATGCTTTAAAAACTGATATCGTCCCCATAATCAATAGGTCCAGGTCACACTCACATAATAAATTCTGGAATTTGACGTTCACTCTAATACTTTGCCCACTATACAAAAAAAAATCAAGAGAAAATCTTTTGAAGCTCTGCATTGGTTCATTGATGGAACAAATACTTTCAAAAGTAGCGTTGAAGGTAGTTGTAGGTCTTTTATAGTTATTTTGTTCAATGTACATAGAGAGCAGACATAAGCCAGATATGGTTTGGTGAAGATCTTCAAAACAGTCAAAACCTATCCACAAATTTTCACGGAGCAGTTACAAGAAGCCAGCCATGGGCTGGAAACATAGTACTACATCAATACATTGTTGGAGTCCAGGTTTGTTAAAAATAGTTCAGGAAAAATATTTTAGATTCTGTTTGAGTAACAGAAATAATTTTACTAACAGAACGAAAGGAAACAAATTGGGCTTACGTTTTTGCCTACAATGGACATTTCCGGATATGCCTCAGGAGGTTTTTAGCAAGCATGTCTTGCTTTTTAAAAAGAATTTACTACAATGTTTAAATATTCTAAAATGAAGTATTTGTTCTTTCTAAAAAGCTTTGCATAAAAGAGGCTGATTTGGAACAAAGTGTTGGAGTATCAAAGCATGCACTTAACAAAATCTTTGAAAAAAAAACAATCTCTCCCGCAGGCAAGCTATATATCTGCAGCCAAGGAGCACATAGTACATGCCTACTTCTTCTCAGCCTCAAAGGATATTTTACCCAAGGTAAGACTTTAATTAAAGCTCTTCTAAATGAAAACTATCTTGTTTTGAATTTAAATTGCGTAAGATTGAATGTGTGCAGTGCAAGTGCCTTACACCTTGTACAGTCAATGGAGCCTAAATTAACACTGAGATAATATAGATAATAGCTACATCTATACAATTGATATTAATATCAAGTTTTTGTTGTCTAGTTGATTAAAGCCTTCATCATCCAAAAAGATGAATTGAATTAGAATAACTTTAATTTCTCCTTAGGCCGTCAACATTGAAGACGTTCCTGTCATTGCCGTTTTTAAAGACGGGACATACTTTACCTATAATGGTAAGATTTTCTGTCTATTTATTAAACATTTTTTCTAAATATTTCTAAAACATTATACTGAAGGTAGTTTTGTTCTCAATAAATAAATAGCTCTGCTGTGTGTAACGTTCCGGCACTCATATCAGTGTTTGAAGACTGTCTGCATATTAAGTGACTGCATATTAAGTGACTGTCTGCATATTAAGTGACTGTCTGCATATTATGGTGCATCCGGAAAGTATTCATACCCCTTCACTTTTTCCACATTTTATTATGTTACAGCCTAATTCCAAAATGGATTAAATAAAAATATGTTAGCAACATTCTACACACAATACTGCATAATGACAAAGGGATAAAAGTTTTTTAGGATTTTTTGCAAATATAAACGCTGTATATAATACAGGATCAAAAGGCAAGGGGAAAAAACAAACAAAAGCTGTATAGGGACTAACGAAGGATCGAAAAGGGGAAATGGGGAAACACCGAATCTCAAGTTAGCACTCGCTAACATACAACGAACAGACAGACAACTGACACACGGGAGGAACCCTCTAGCAAACGAACAGAACACAGAACACCAAGAAAACAGAACACCAAAAGGATAAACCTTGTCTAAGAGAGCGAGCTCTAAACACAACGAACACACAGAATACGAATCTAATCTCGCTCTGACGAGACTGGCGGGGAGAAGGGTTTAAAACTAGACGGATCGGCTCCTGATTGGTCCGTCAACGGATGGCTGATGGTGTGTGATGAGGGGGAGGGAACCAACAGAAAGCAGGCGGCAAATCTGAATGAAGGGAATAGCGAAGGGAAAAAACAAAGGGGAAGACAGAACACACAAACACACGTACACAATACAAACAATACGGACACCAAAATATGGGTGGCCGTAACAATGATAGACACGACAAAAAAAAAAAAAAACAGAGTTTGTTGCCGGATATTTCAAATCTCACAATACCATCTTCTTGAGTGGGCATCCTTTTTCAGTTGTCAGCAGCCAATCGGGAAAAAACATGAAAAAGAAGCTTAGATTAACGCCTGGGAATGCTGGTGGATCAGTCTGAGGATTGTATGATGCAAACAAGTTGTGTTAGCTACAGTGCATCCGGAAAGTATTCATACCCCTTCACCTTTTCCACATTTTTTTATGTTACAGCCTAATTCCAAAATGGATTAACTAAAAAAAATTCTCAACATTCTACACACAATACCGCATAATGACAAAGTGAAAAAGGTTTTTTAGAATTTTTTGCAAATGTATTAAAAATAAAAATTAAATATCACATGTACATAAGTATTCACACCCTTTACTCAATACTTTGTTGAAGCACCTTTGGCAGCAATTACAGCCTCAAGTCTTCTTGAGTATGATGCTACAAGCTTGGCACACCTATTTTGGGGCAGTTTCTCCCATTCTTTGCAGATCGTCTCAAGCTCCATCAGGTTGGATGGGGAGCGTCGGTGCACAGCCATTTTCAGATCTCTCCAAAGATGTTCAATCGGGTTCAAGTCTGGGCTCTGGCTGGGCCACTCAAGGACATTCACAGACTTGTCCCGAAGCCACTCCTTTGTTGTCTTGGCTGTGTGCTTAGGGTCGTTGTCCTGTTGGAAGGTGAACCTTCGCCCCAGTCTGAGGTCCTGAGCGCTCTGGAGCAGGTTTTCATCAAGGATCTCTCTGTACTTTGCTCCATTCATCTTTCCCTTGATCCTGACAAGTTTCCCAGTTCCTGCCGCTGAAAAACACCCCCACAGCATGATGCTGCCACCACCATGCTTCACTGTAGAGATGGTATTGGCCAGGTGATGAGCAGTGCCTGGTTTCCTCCAGACATGACGCATGGCATTCAGACCAAAGAGTTCAATCTTGATTTCATCAGACCAGAGAATTTTGTTTCTCATGGTCTGAGAGTCCTTTAGGTGCCTTTTGGCAAACTCCATGCGGGCTGTCATGTGCCTTTTACTGAGGAGTGGCTTCCGTCTGGCCACTCTACCATAAAGGCCTGATTGGTGGAGTGCTGCAGATATGGTTGTCCTTCTGGAAGGTTCTCCCATCTCCACAGGAGAACACTGGAGCTCTGTCAGAGTGACCATCGGATTCTTGGTCACCTCCCTGACCAAGGCCCTTCTCCCCCGATTGCTCAGTTTGGCCGGGCGGCCAGCTCTAGGAAGAGTCCTGGTGGTTCCAAACTTCTTCCATTTGCGAATGATGGAGACCACTGTGCTCGTTAGGACCTTCAATGCTGCAGGAATTTTTTTGTACCCTTCCCCAGATCTGTGCCTCGATACAATCCTGTCTCGGAGGTCTACAGACAATTCCTTGGACTTCATAACTTAGTTTGTGCTCTAACATGCACTGTCAACTGTGGGACCTTATATAAGCAGGTGTGTGCCTTTCCAAATCATGTCAATTGAATTTACCACAGGTGGACTCCAATCAAGTTGTAGAAACATCTCAAGGATGATCAGTGGAAACGGGATGCACCTGAGCTCAATTTTGAGTGTCACAGCAAATGGTGTGAATAGTTATGTACATGTGATATTAAATTTTTTTATTTTTAATACATCTGCAAAAAATTCAAAAAAAACTTTTTCACTTTGTCATTATGCGGTATTGTGTGTAGAATGTTGAGAATTTTTTTTTATTTAATCCATTTTGGAATTAGGCTGTGACATAATAAAATGTGGAAAAAGTGAAGGGGTATGAATACTTTCCGGATGCACTGTAAGTGACTGTCTGCATATTAAGTGACTGTCTGCATATTAAGCTATGTCACCTGTTTGGTATGCTTTTGCATGTTTTCTTCATCCACATTTTTTTTAGATCTAAATTAGATCTAATCCTACACTTCTATATTATATTCTAAGTAATCGAATTTGTAAGTGAATTATGAACTAGAAATGCATTTCCATGAGAAAATGCGGATGTGATTGCGTTTCCACCATCAGCGACCAGGCAGTGCGGGTGGCCAGCCCCCTTAAATAACTACTACAGCTCTACTACCTCCTCGTGTGTTGGTGGACAGCACTGAACTGAACACAAGTGTAAACGGCCACTTGGGGCTAGTTGCAACATCTGATTTCTTCCATTCTTATAAGTATTGTGAACTATATGTCATATGCAGTCATCTTTAAATTGTATGGGTAATTAGAAGACAGATATAAGTAATACATACAAGTTTGGCTGATCTATGTCAATTCGTCACAGATAAATGCAAAAAGTGTTGCAACCGTCCCCAGTCTCCCTTACGTGCTTGTTCAACCTTCATTTTAAGGCTTCTGGAGATCGTATCATAAGTGAACAGTGCTGCAGACACAAAATCAGCAGTAGTCTATTGTCTTAAGTGTTAATGCGTGTTCAATATTGATTATTTTACCATTGAAATACATTTTTAATAATCTTAATGACACTGTGCTGCCGCCTGTTTAAATAGCCTACGTGTATCAGCCAGTCTGTTCTGTTCATTCTGACACTGCTTTGCATTGTTGGATTTGGACGTTTCAATCGTGCTATGGTAACAAACAAAGGAGTTAGTTTTGCAGCAAGCAATTATTTATGGTGCCTTTAAGAGAATAATAGTTAGCTACACACACTTCAGCTAGCTAACGTCCACTTAACCAAATAGAATTCACATGCAGTAAGCAGCAGTAACCGCGGCATCATGAACTCATTGTTGACGCTACTCCCACTACGTCTGGCTTAGTATGGTAGCGTGAGGTGTCCTAACCTAATGCTAATTTGCAGTATTACCAGTAAGATATCATTTATGGTGCCTTAACTTAAGACTAGCTAACGTTTGACTCCACGTTAACATCTAAATTGTGAAGGTTAGCGTTCTCAAAATATATATATATTTTTTTTAAAACAGCGCTGCTGTTGAATGCCTAAACTTGCAAGCTGACATGGCTTAGTGTATGATGTTCCATAATGGCAAAATTATATCTAGTGTTGCGTTGCCTTTGTACAATGCCTTTGTCATCTTTTACGAATTGTTTGATCACTACACAGCATTGACAGTCAATGCGGCATGCATTGTGGTTTGCATTGTTGACTATTCTAAGCAGTTATTATTTCAGTAACACTCACTTCTTGATTTGCTACATAGCTTGTGAACATGCTGACGCAATCACATAATAATCCAAAACTAGTAGCTTCATTGTTATCATTGAAGAGCTCACGGTTCTTAGAAATGCATTGACAGCAGTGAGCATTCCACACAGAAGAACAGAACACCTATGTTCTAAGTTACTGGAGAGTATAGGCTCAGTCTCAAATAGTAAATACAAAGCAACATGGATAATGTTCACATTATAATTATGACAGTCAAACATGTAAGTGCTGCACACTAGTGACACCAGTGAACCTGTCCAAAGGATTCTATTGACCCAGACCTTGCAAATGAATAACACTTTTTAAATCTTTTTTTTAACAGGCCAAAATTGCACTAAATTTGTAGAATATTACTTATATAAAATTGGGATACCCGCTGTATTCAACCAAACATTCAATCAACAACCATCTACAATACTTCTGGGGTTTGTGTCAGTTAATAGCACATTTTAGTTTTGGGATACAATAACTTTTTTCGTGTTTTTTTTCGTTTTCAATTTAAGAGGAGAATGATGGAGACCTCACATCTTGGATAAATAGAGAGCGCTTCCTTGGTTACTTCAAGATAGACAGCTATACATTGTATTCAATGGGTGATACAGGTATGTTGACCAACTTGAAAAGCTAATTTATTGCAGCTAACTTATAGAGCAACCAGACGAAGCCTCCTCGGGAATTAGAAACATTTTCAAATAAGGTGGCAGTGGCTACCCGAATGGCTGTCTCTGCGTGTTGCACATTTTCAAACTTCTATTGAAGATTGAATGTACTCCGTGACATTTTTTTCTGCTATGTATGGGCATTCCGCAATAGTCTTGTTTCACATTATTGGGTGGCTATGAGTTTTATTTTAATGTAGAAATTTAGAGGTCAAGAACAATGCAATTAAACATTTTATTGTTTGTTTAGCTAAGTAAAAAAAAAGCGGTTTTGTTGTCTGGTTATTTTTAAGTGCCTGTCCTTGATCTTACTGTAGTATTTATTAGCCCTTAAATGCATTTTTTATGTGATTATTTCATACTAATGCACTGATGAAGTTAAAAGAAATTTGTGTTGGTCTGTGGATTTATTTAATGTACCGTTTACAGGCAAACTGATAGCTTTGGCTGTAGTGGATGACAAAAACCCATGTGAGGAGAGCGCACGGTACAAAAATCTATTTTTATTTTATTTTAAATGACTGTAATTACTTTTTGTTTATATTTTTTAATTCATTGTTTTAATGATATATTCAGTCATAAAGACAAACAACTTCACTCAACTTAAGCTATGTTTACACCGCAGATAAAAGTGGCCCAAATCCACGAAAATGTGAATCAGAGCTGTTTTTTCACAACTGTGTGAACAGCACAAATCACATTGAATCTGATCTTTTCAATTCGGATTTGGGCCACTTTCATATGTGATCCTAAATCTGATAGGTTTGATTGTTTGCAATGCAACCTCAGTCTGAACAATCATGCGACTTTTACGTCACTTTAATAATTAATAATAATTAATTTTATTTATATAGCGCTTTTCTACAAAAGACGCTTTACTCTAGACACTCTAGATTTAGATTAGATAGTGTTCTGCGTTTGACATTTTTGATATTGTTATTTTGTGCATGTGGATCAGTTCAAGACCGTGACCTGTTCACACTGGAATCGGACATTGGTCACATTAAATAAATTATGTAAATTATCTGATCTGAGCAGTAAATCCGAATTGAGCTGTACGGCCTAAGCCCATGTGAATGTAGTTTAAATTGACTCCCTATTTAAAGCAGGTGGCTTTAAAAGATAGTACACAATTAATCTTGTTCTTGCAAACATGTGCGCTGAGTAGCATTACTCTTTTAATCATCACAGTTATTTGTTTTTTTCTTTATTTCCAAAATATACAGTAGGGGATGCCCTCCGCACCCCTCCCCCAAAATAACATTTCAGTATGTGAGGGTTGTTACCGAATTCTGTCCAGTAGAGGGCGCTGCATGACAATGGTAATTCCTTTTACAGCTCACAGGTTTACAACAGGTGGGTTCGATCTTATGATTAGTTTGAGGAATGTTATGGTTATGGGTGTTATTTTTTGTTGTAAGAGGCTGGACTCCGGACGGAGGGTAAAGAGGAAGAGGGGGATTAGCAGACAAAAGAAAACTGAAATTTAGCTGGTTTGATTTAATAAACGGGTGAATCCCAAAGTGACTACTCTGTGTCAGGACCTGATGTGTGCACCACATGGGAGCCAATTATGAAGTTTCAGTCACAGTCACAAAAACATTTTTGGGTAGGTCTTGGGAAGGGGCGGATATGAAATGCTATAGACTTCAGCAAACAGCAAGTAAAATGCATCACCATGGCACCAGATAAGGAAAAATGAACAGCTAGTAGCCTACCAAACTAACAAGACATTACGATGTAAGAGAGCTATAGAGGACTGTGACAAACCATAATTCTCAAATGAAGGTTTCTTAGTCAGGTAGGATGATCTCTCCCTCTCCTTCAATGACTGCATGCAAGCCAGCATAAAATGCAACTTTACCCTCCTTGAAAAGTCTTCTTTAAACATTAGGCCATGTTCGCGCAAGTTTTTGAAATTATATTTTGCCGTTTTCCATAATGCATTCCTGTAGAACCGTGAAGTGAATTGAAGTATGATGCCTCTTGGTCTGGACTCGAGACGCTTCTTCCCGACGCGATGAACAATGTCAACAACATCAATGAGTTTTTCACTTTTTTCCGGTAGGATAGCCTGACAAACTTTGATAATTTCTTGACGAACATTTTCTCTGGGCGTCTCAGGAGGCCCCTATAATTTCAAATTCCATCTTCTGGAGTAGCTTTCCAAATCATCCATACCTCTTTGTAACTTTTCCAAAGACTTCTCCACTGTTTCCACACACTTTTCGAGGCTGTTGACTTAGCTGCGACATTTTGAATATCCGTACAAGCACATTCTATTTTCACTGACCATTTTTTCAGTGGCATCAGATCTCGTGTTAATGATAAGGGTCAGGGACGCTATGATACGAGCATCTGTAGGACCAGATTTGGAAGTAGGGGAACAGGTAGGCTTATTGCTAGATTCAAATAAAGCTGTATAGGGTTAACTGGCAATAAAGGAAAATCCTCGTCAGTCATTGTAAATGTTTCAGAGTCTCCCTCCACAACATAATCATGTCCACTCTCAGACAGAATGTTGTTTGCGCCACCATTACCATTAGAAATGCTAGTCTAAATGACCTTTTTTAAAACGGCGCCCAATACATCCGATAATAAGCATCCAGATCCCATATAATTGTCTTTTTCCTACTAAACTCATCGCATTTTCAAAAAAAAATTCTCTCCCTCCAAACCAAATATAGGTCTTTTACTCTTACAGGATACTTTTAGACATACATCATCATCATCGTCGTCCGCTTGGTCCGGGGTCGGGTCGCGGAGGTAGCAGTTCAAGCAGGGCATCCCAAACTTCCCTTTCCCGGGCCACATTAACCAGCTCTGACTGGGGGATTCCAAGGCGTTCCCAGGCCAGTGTGGAGATATAATCCCTCCACCTGGTCCTAGGTCTGCCCGCGGCCTCCGCCCAGCTGGACGTGCCTGGAACACCTCCCTAGGGAGGCGGCCAGGTGGCATCCTTACTAGATGCCCGAACCACCTCAACTGGCTCCTTTCTACGCAAAGAAGCAGCGGCTCTACTCCGAGTCCCTCACGAATGGCTGAACTTCTCACCCTATCCCTAAGGGAGATGCCAGCTACCCTCCGGAGGAAACTCATTTCCGCCGCTTGTATCCGCGATCTCGTTCTTTCGGTCATGACCCACCCTTCATGACCATAGGTGAAGTAGGAACGAAGATAGACCGGTAGATTGAGAGCTTTGCCTTCTGGCTCAGCTCTCTCTTCGTCTAACGGTGCGATAGAGCGACTGCAACACCGCACCCGCTGCTCCAATTCTCCGGCCCATCTCTCGTTCCATTTTACCCTCACTCGAGAACAAGACCCCAAGATACTTGAACTCCTTCACTTGGGGTAAAGACTCATTCCCTACCTGGACTAGACAATCCATCGGTTTCCTGCTGAGAACCATGGCCTCAGATTTGGAGGTGCTGATCCTCATCCCAGCCGCTTCACACTCGGCTGCGAACCGATCATATGAGTGCTGCAGGTCGCAGACTGATGATGCCATCAGGACCACATCATCTGCAAAAAGCAGTGATGCAATCCTCTGCCCACCAACCCGCAGCCCCCCTCCCCCGCGGCTACGCCGTGAGATCCTGTCCATGAATACCACAAACAGGATAGGTGACAAAGCGCAGCCTTGGAGGAGGCCAACCCTCACCGGAAACGAGTCCGACTTACTGCCGCAGACCCGGACACAGCTCTCGCTTTGGGAGTACAGAGATTGGATGGCTCTGAGTAGAGACCCCCCTCACCCCATACTCTCGCAGCACCTCCCACAGTATCTCCCGGGGAACCCGATCATACGCCTTCTCCAAATCCACAAAACACGTGTAGACCGGATTGGCATACTCCCAGGCCCCCTCAAAGATCCTCGCGAGGGTAAAAAGCTGGTCCGTTGTTCCACGACCAGGCCGGAAACCGCATTGTTCCTCCTCAATCCGAGGTTCGACTATCGGTCGAACCCTCCTTTCCAGCACCCTGGAGTATACTTTCCCGGGGAGGCTGAGTAATGTGATGCCTCTGTAGTTGGCACACACTCTCCGGTCCCCCTTTTTGAACAGGGGAACCACCACCCCGGTCTGCCACTCCTTAGGTACTGTCCCCGACTTCCACGCAATGTTGATAAGACGTGTCATCCATGACAGTCCCTCAACACCCAAAGCCTTCAGCATTTCTGGGCGGATCTCATCAACCCCTGGGGCTTTGCCACTGTGGAGTTGTTTGACTACCTCAGTGACCTCCGCCAGGGAGATTGACGCTGATCCCCCATCATCCTCCAGCCCTGTCTCTACCATGTAGGGTGGGTTTGTCGGGTTCAGGAGTTCCTCAAAGTGCTCCTTCCACCTCCCAATCACCTTGTCAGTTGAGGTCAACAACGTCCCATCCTTACTGTATACAGCTTGAATGGTTCCCTGCTTTCCCCTCCTGAGGTGTCGGATGGTCTTCCAGAACCGCTTTGGCGCCAGCCGAAAGTCCTTCTCCATGGTTTCTCCGAACTCCTCCCACACCCGCTGCTTTGCTTCTGCCACGGCCGAGGCTGCAGTCCTTCGGGCCTGTCGGTACCTTGCAACTGCCTCCGGAGTCGCCCGGGACAGCATGTCCCAGAAGGCCTCCTTCTTCAATCGGACGGCTCCCCTGACCACCGGTGTCCACCAGGATGTTCGAGGGTTACCGCCCCTTGAGGCACCTAAGACTTTGAGACCACAACTCTCAGACGCAGCTTTAGCAATGGAGGCTTTGAACATTGCCCACTCCGGTTCAATGCCCCCAGCCTCCACAGGGATGCCAGAGAAGCCCCGCCGGAGGTGTGAGTTGAAGGCCTCCCGGACCGGGGACTCCTCAGACGTTCCCAGTTCACCCGCACTACACGCTTGGGCTTACCAGGTCTGTCCAGAGGCTTCCCCCGCCACCTGACCCAACTCACCACCAGATGGTGATCAGTTGACAGCTCTGCCCCCCTCTTCACCCGAGTGTCCAAAACATATGGCCTCAGGTCCGATGATACGATAACAAAATCGATCATCGACCTTCTGCCTAGGGTGCTCTGGTACCAGGTACACTTATGAGCATCCTTATGTTCGAACATGGTGTTCGTTATGGCCATTCCATGACTAGCACAGAAGTCCAATAACAAGCCACCACTCGGGTTCAGATCGGGGATGCCGTTCCTCCCAATCACGCCTCTCCAGGTGTCTCCATCATTGCCCACATGTGCGTTGAAGTCCCCCAGCAAGACTACAGAGTCCCCCTCAGGAGCCCCATACAAGGCTCCATCCAGGGTCTCCAAAAAGGCCGAATACTCCGAACTGCTGTTCGGTGCATAGGCACAGACAACAGTCAGAGTTTTCCCCCCATGACCCGCAGGCACAGCCGGGGACTCGTGAGTATCCCCACACCAGCCTTCGCCTCTCACTGGGGAGCTCCGGAGAAAATAGAGTCCAACCCCATCCACACACACACACATCCACACACACACACACAGAGGTGACGTTCCACGTCCCCAAAGCCAGCCTCTTTTAGACATACAATAAAAACATATTTTATCAAACAATTCAAATTGAACTCCTTACAGCTTTTTAAAAAACCTCTCACACACACATACACACACAATGCCCTCTCTTCACACACACTTACAACTTTTTAAAAACCACACACACACACACACACACACACACACACACACACACAAACATTTCTGGCCACAACAAGATCCGCCTTTTTTACCCACTCTTCACACACACAAACAGCAACTATAGACGCACACACATTTCTCTCCACAACATGCACAAACTTCTCCTGCGCACAACCTTAGAAAAAAAAGCTAAAGGACCGCCTTCTTTGCCCTCTCTGGGGGAAACAAAATGCGATCCGTCGTACATACGTCACACGCTTGTAAAAGCCGACTCCACCCTTTCTGTCCTCTAGAGAAAATGAGTACTCGTAGCATAAGGTGCGCGTGCGCCCTCTCAAGCACGTCATGCGCATGCAAACTACCGCCCTCGATATCTCTCTGATGTAAATGTCCAATTGCCGTTTTGATTGGACTGGGCAGAATGGATAGCTTGAGTTTGGTGAATTCTCTTCTAAGCGATAGGGTGTCTTTTCGGCAGATCTTGTCCTGTTTAAATATGCATGTCATGCCGAAATATTAACTAAAATCGGTTTTAAAATTACATAACTTAAATGTCCAATCTTTGTCACAAAACCCACAGGTTAAAAAATCGTCAAATTTTGCAAATCTACGGAAATTATTATGTATTATTATTTATTTTATTTATACAGGGTTAACCAACTGAGACCAGGTCTATTTTCCAGCACCTGTTTAAAGGCAGAATATATAAATGACAACAACAACAACAAACATAAGCAAAAATAAATCAAAATGTTTACAATACAATATTTAAGATTCAACCAAAACAAGAACACTCTTCAGCTCCCAAATCCTCCAGTAAAAGTTTTTAAATTGTTCAACAGAAACAAACTGCTCTAATTTATATTCCTGTTGAATCTTGTTCCATTTATCCGAGGCAAAAAACCTGAAAGCTGATTTACCAATTCTGTGTTCACTTTGCGGCTTTCAAGAGTGATATAGTCCTGTGAGCGTGTCCTATGACTACTGGATTTGTGTTTTAATAATGAAGTAAGGTAAAAAGGTAACTTGTCCAGCAATGCCTTCTAAACAAAAAAGAGACAATGTTTTTCTCTCCTATCACTAAGACAAGACCATCTTACTTTTGTATACAGTGTACAATGATGAGTTCTAAAACTATCCCCAGTTACAAAACGCAAAGCACTGTGGTGAACTGCATCAAAGGACTTCAAAATAGTTGGGGCTGCATGCATATACACAATATCACCATAATCCATGACTGAAGGGAGAGTAGATTTTACAATTGTCTTTCTGTTTTCAAGTGAAAAGCATGACCTTATTCTATACAGAGCTCAGTCTGATCCTCACCTTCTTTGTGAGTTCAAGCACATGCGTCTTAAATTATAACTTTTCATCTAGTAATATCTTGTGCTGTGGAGGTTTTGTAATTATTCTATTATTGAAAATTAGTTCGGTTGGTAGATCATGTTTGGCTGGTCATATTAAAAGTAGCTTGCAATCCATAAAAAAGTCTGCTAATGAATATTACGGACCAATGGGCGTCAACTGATTACTAGGGGGTGTTCACCACTGAAAACTGCCTATAAGTAGGAAGGGCAGAGAGAGGAACCCTAGAATAATTAATAAAAATACATGAAGATGATAAAGTGTAAAAATTATTTTAGATGTGCTTCATAGACACTGAGGAATGACAAGCATTTTTGAAAGTAATACATTATGGGCCATTTAACAGAAGCATTGTGTTTGACATAAGATCACTTAACCTAAATTATTTAGTGTTGAATGCTATGGAAATATACACTTGGCTTTAAACCTTAAACCGTAAACATGCTCACTGAATTGTTTTGCATATATTATCTTATTTATTTACTTTTCCCTAGTTACAAAACCTTGCTGGAAAGAGTGACAACAGATTACAAGGAGCTCTATAGCAGGTAAGTCTTACTAGCCAGGGTTACAGAAATGTTCCATCAAGAGGCTGCAGATATTAAACATTATGTTCTAGTCACAGGTTGGACACATCAAGAGTGGATTAGTGTTATTCTTTGTTTGTCAAGAGCTTTGGGATGAAATTTTGTACAACTTTCATCAAAATGAGGTATGTTTGCCAAGACAAGTACAGACTGAATTGTAACAGTATGGAAATTAAAGCATGAAATTATTTTTCTCTTTCTCCGGGAACCATCAACTTAACGTGGTGGAGAGGTTTGTGTGTCCCTATGAACCTGGGGGCTGTGTTGTCTGGACCCTTGTGTTCCTGGTAGGGTCTCCCATGGCAAATTGGTCTCGGGCGAGGGGCCGGACTAAGAATGGTTCAAAAACCCTCATGGAAAAAACTATAAGAGAGGATGATACCCGGCCCGGAGGAAGCCCGGGGTCCCCTTCTGGAGCCAGGCCCAGGAGGAGGACCCGTCAGCGAGCGCCTGGTGGTCGGGCTTGCCACGGAGCCCGGCCGGGCATAGCCCGAAAAAGCAACGTGGACAACACCAACGTCTCGCCTTCTCCGTCCCGTGGGCTCACCACCCGCGGGAAAAACCAAGGGGGTCGGGTGCGCTGCCAGATAGGTGGCAGTGAAGGCAGAGGTTTTCGACGGATCGGACCCGGGTGGCAGAGGCTGGCTTTGGGGACGTGGAACTTCACCTCTCTGGGAGGGAAGGAGCCGGAGCTTGTGCGGGAGGTGGAGCGCTACCAGCTGGATCTGGTGGGGCTTACCTCTACGCACAGCCTCGGCTCTGGAACCTCACTTCTGGATAGGGGTTGGACTCTATTCTTCTCCGGAGCTCCCCAGGGTGAGAGGCGCAAGGCTGGTGTGGGGATACTCACGAGTCCCCGGCTAAGTGCCTCTATGTTGGAGTTTACCCCAGTGGACGAGAGGGTCGCCTCCCTACGCCTGCGGGTCATGGGGGGGAAAACTCTGACTGTTGTCTGTGCCTATGCACCGAACAGCAGTTCGGAGTATTCGGCTTTTTTGGAGACCCTGGATGGAGCCTTGTATGGGGCTCCTGAGGGGGACTCTGTAGTCTTGCTGGGGGACTTCAACGCACATGTGGGCAATGATGGAGACACCTGGAGAGGCGTGATTGGGAGGAACGGCCTCCCCGATCTGAACCCGAGTGGTGGCTTGTTATTGGACTTCTGTGCTAGTCATGGAATGGCCATAACGAACACCATGTTCGAACATAAGGATGCTCATAAGTGTACCTGGTACCAGAGCACCCTAGGAAGAAGGTCGATGATCGATTTTGTTATCGTATCATCGGACCTGAGGCCATATGTTTCGGACACTCGGGTGAAGAGGGGGCAGAGCTGTCAACTGATCACCATCTGGTGGTGAGTTGGGTCAGGTGGCGGGGAAAGCCTCTGGACAGACCTGGTAAGCCCAAGCGTGTAGTGCGGGTGAACTGGGAACGTCTGGAGGAGTCCCCGGTCCGGGAGGCCTTCAACTCACACCTCCGGCGGGGCTTCTCTGGCATCCCTGTGGAGGCTGGGGGCATTGAACCGGAGTGGGCGATGTTCAAAGCCTCCATTGCTAAAGCTGCGTCTGAGAGTTGTGGTCTCAAAGTCTTAGGTGCCTCAAGGGGCGGTAACCCTCAAACATCCTGGTGGACACCGGTGGTCAGGGGAGCCGTCCGATTGAAGAAGGAGGCCTTCCGGGACATGCTGTCCCGGGCGACTCCGGAGGCAGTTGCAAGGTACCGACAGGCCCGAAGGACTGCAGCCTCGGCCGTGGCAGAAGCAAAGCAGCGGGTGTGGGAGGAGTTCGGAGAAACCATGGAGAAGGACTTTCGGCTGGCGCCAAAGCGGTTCTGGAAGACCATCCGACACCTCAGGAGGGGAAAGCAGGGAACCATTCAAGCTGTATACAGTAAGGATGGGACGTTGTTGACCTCAACTGACAAGGTGATTGGGAGGTGGAAGGAGCACTTTGAGGAACTCCTGAACCCGACAAACCCACCCTACATAGTAGAGACGGGGCTGGAGGATGATGGGGGATCAGCATCAATCTCCCTGGCGGAGGTCACTGAGGTGGTCAAACAACTCCACAGTGGCAAAGCCCCAGGGGTTGATGAGATCCGCCCAGAAATGCTGAAGGCTCTGGCTGTTGAGGGACTGTCATGGATGACACGTCTTATCAACATTGCGTGGAAGTCGGGGACAGTACCTAAGGAGTGGCAGACCGGGGTGGTGGTTCCCCTGTTCAAAAAGGGGGACCGGAGAGTGTGTGCCAACTACAGAGGCATCACATTACTCAGCCTCCCGGGAAAGTATACTCCAGGGTGCTGGAAAGGAGGGTTCGACCGATAGTCGAACCTCGGATTGAGGAGGAACAATGCGGTTTCCGGCCTGGTCGTGGAACAACGGACCAGCTTTTACCCTGGATCTTTGAGGGGGCCTGGGGTATGCCAACACACGTGTTTTGTGGATTTGGAGAGGTATCCCCGGGAGATACTGTGGGAGGTGCTGCGAGAGTATGGGGTGAGGGGGTCTCTACTCAGAGCCATCCAATCTCTGTACTCCCAAAGCGAGACCTGTGTCCGGGTCTCCGGCAGTAAGTCGGACTCGTTTCCGGTGAGGGTTGGCCTCCTCCAAGGCTGCGCTTTGTCACCTATCCTGTTTGTGGTATTCATGGACAGGATCTCACGGCGTAGCCGCGGGGGAGGGGGCTGCGGGTTGGTGGGCAGAGGATTGCATCACTGCTTTTTGCAGATGATGTGGTCCTGATGGCATCATCAGTCTGCGACCTGCAGCACTCATTGGATCGGTTCGCAGCCGAGTGTGAAGCGGCTGGGATGAGGATCAGCACCTCCAAATCTGAGGCCATGGTTCTCAGCAGGAAACCGATGGATTGTCTAGTCCAGGTAGGGAATGAGTCTTTACCCCAAGTGAAGGAGTTCAAGTATCTTGGGGTCTTGTTCTCGAGTGAGGGTAAAATGGAACGAGAGATGGGCCAGAGAATTGGAGCAGCGGGTGCGGTGTTGCAGTCGCTCTATCGCACCGTTGTGACGAAGAGAGAGCTGAGCCAGAAGGCAAAGCTCTCAATCTACCGGTCTATCTTCGTTCCTACTCTCACCTATGGTCATGAAGGGTGGGTCATGACCGAAAGAACGAGATCGCGGATACAAGCGGCGGAAATGAGTTTCCTCCGGAGGGTGGCTGGCATCTCCCTTAGGCATAGGGTGAGAAGTTCAGCCATTCATGAGGGACTCGGAGTAGAGACGCTGCTTCTTTGCGTAGAAAGGAGCCAGTTGAGGTGGTTCGGGCATCTAGTAAGGATGCCACCTGGCCGCCTCCCTAGGGAGGTGTTCCAGGCACGTCCAGCTGGGCGGAGGCCGCGGGGCAGACCTAGGACCAGGTGGAGGGATTATATATCCACACTGGCCTGGGAACGCCTTGGAATCCCCCAGTCAGAGCTGGTTAATGTGGCCCGGGAAAGGGAAGTTTGGGATGCCCTGCTTGAACTGCTACCTCCGCGACCCGACCCCGGACAAAGCGGATGACGATGATGATGATGATGATGAAATTATTTTTCATGAAATTATTTTACATCTTAGCAAAGAAAACAAATACATTCAAGATACTTTTTTGTTGGTAAAACACAACTTTACAAAATTATTTAACATGGACTTCAAGACTTAGAGTCAAAGAGTTGTGCCAGTGGGCCTGAAATTTTGCAATCCAGTTAATATTGGCAAGAATAAATCGGGTAGTGCTAGATATTAAAATTAGATAGATAGATATAAAAATCTGAGTTTAGACTCTCATTCAGTAGAATAAAATCTGGAGAAATGCATCATTAGATATCTCCTTTAAAACAATTAATACATGGTCCGCTGGGTCAACACAACAATATATTTAATATACAACTAGGTGTGGGGATTCTCATAATCCCCCTTCTGAGCGCCTCTGTGTTGGAGTTTTCCCCGTAGAAAGAAAGGGTCACCTTTATGCAACTGCGAGTTGCTGAGGGGAAGGCTCTGACTGTTGTTTGTGCTTATGCTCCAAACGGCAGTTTGGAGTATTCGGCCTTCTTGGAGGTGCTGGGTGGGGTCCTGGAAAGGGAACCATCTAGGGACTCTATAGTTCTGCTGGGGACCTCAACGCTCACGTGGGTGATGATGAAGAAACCTGGAGAGGGGTGATTGGAAGTAATGGCCTGCCCGATCTGAACCTGAGTGGTGCTTTGTTGCTGGACTTCTGTGCTTGCCGTGGATTGTCCATAACAAACACCATGTTTGAGCATAGAGAAGTGTGTTCATAAATGTATCTGATACCAGCCTCAGATCGATGATCAACTTTGTGGTCGTATCGTCAGATCTGTGGCCGTATGTCTTGGACACTAGGGTGTAGAGAGGAGCTGAGCTGTCAACTAATCACCACCTGGTGGTGAGTTGGATCAGATGGCGGGAGAGGCTGCTGGACAGACCCGGTAAACCCAAACGTGTCGTGAGGGTGAATTGGGAACGTCTGGCTCAGGCCCCAGTCTGTGAGGTCTTTAACCCCCACCTATGGAAGAACTTCTCGGGCATTCCGGGGGAGTTTGGGAACATGGAATCCAAGTGGGCCATGTTCAAAACCTCCATTGTGGAAGCGGCTGCTAGGAGTTGGGGTCAGGAGGTTGTCTGTGATTGTCGTGGTGGCAACCTACAATCCCAGCGGTGATGGAGACCGTCAGGCTGAAGAAGGAGGCCTTTCGGGCTCGGTTGGTCCAGGGGTCTCCTGAAGCAGCAGATGGGTTCCGAGCGGCCCGAAGAGCTGCAGCTTCGGGGGTCACAGAAGCAAAAACCCGGGTGTGGGAGGAGTTTGGGGAGGCTATGGAGAAGGACTTTCATTTGGCCTCTAGGAAGTTCTGGCAAACCGTTAGATGGCTCAGGAAGGGAAAGCAGGGCTTGGCCCAGGCTCTGTTGAGCAGGGAAGGAGAACTGCTGACCCGGACTGGGGATTTTGTCGGGCGGTGGAAGGATCACTTTGAGGAACTTCTTAACCCCACCAACGCATCCTCGGTGGACGGGGCAGATTTCGAAAACTCTGGGGAAGCCTCACTCTATGAGGTAGTTAAGAGGCTCCTCAGTGACAAGGCGCTGGGTGTGGATAAAAAAGGGGACCAAAGGGTGTACTCCAATTACCGGGGTATCACACTTCTCAGCCTTCCTGGGAAAGCTTATGCTAGAATCAACGTATAACTCTCTGATTTCAAATGAACATGATTTGTTTACCCTATTCCGGCCTACCTGGGAAAGCTTATGCCAGGGTGCTGGAAAGGAGGCTCCAACCGATTGTTGAACCTCCGATCCATGAAGAGCCTATCGGATTCCGTCCTGGTTGTGGAACAGTGGACCAACTCTTTACCCTTGCAGGGCTGTTGCGAGGGTTATGGGAGTTTGCCAATCCAGTCTACATGTGTTTTGTGGACTTGAAGAAGGCCTACAACATTCCCCCGGGAAGTCCTGTGGGGGGTACTGCGGGAGTATGGGGTGCCGGGGACGTTGCTATGAGCCATCCGGTCCTTATATAACCAGAGTGAGAGCTGTGTCCGGTTCTGTTCGTGATTTTCATGGATTTAATCTCAAGGCGTAGCCGGGGGGAGGAGTTTGTCTGGTTTGGGGACCTCAGAATTGCTTCTCTGCTCTTTGCAGATGATGTGGTTCTGTTGGCTCCTTCAGACCGTAACCTTCAGCACGTGCTGGAGCGGTTTGCAGCCCAGTGTGAAGCGGTCGGGATGAGAGTCAGCAAGTCTGAGGCCATGGTTCTCTGCCGGAAAACGGTGGAGTGCTCTCTCCGGGTTGGGAGTGAGTTCCTACCCCAAGTGAGGGAGTTCAAGTATCTCAGGATCTTGTTAACAAGTGAGGGTAAAATGAAGCGTGAGATTGACAGCCGGATTGGTGCAGCGTCAGCAGTAATGCGGGCATTGTGTCGGACCGTTGTGGTGAAGAAGGAGCTGAGCCGAAAGGCAAAACTCACGATTTACCAGTCGGTCGACGTTCCAACCCTCATCTATTGTCATGAATGTTGGGTAGTGACCGAAAGAATGAGGTCACAAGTACAAGCGGCTGAAATGAGTTTCCTCCGCAGGGTGGCTGGGCTCGGCCTTAAACATGGCAAGGAGCTCAGTCATTAGGAGGGAACTCGGAATAGAGCCGCTGCTCCTTTGCGTCGAAAGGAGCCAGATGAGGTGGTTCGGGCATCTGATTAGGATGCCTCCTGGGCTCCTTGCTTTGGAGGTTTTCCGGGCACACCCTACTGGTAGGAGACCCCGGGGTAGACCCAGAACATGCTGGAGAGATTATATATCTCATCTGGCCTGGGAACACCTCGGGATCCCCCAGGAGGAGCTGGAAAATGTTGCTGGGGAGAAGAACGTCTAGACTACCCTGCTTAGCCTTTTGCCACCACTATCCGGCCCCGGATAAGCGGCGGAACATGGATGGATGGATGTTTCCATCAATTAACTACATGTCTGGGCCTTTTTGTTCATCTTTAGTTCCAATTAAATGAGATATAGTATCTTAGACCGAATGGAACTTTTCTCTAAATGGGTATTGAAGAGTTTGTTTATGCCATATTATGCCTTATATGTGAAACACATTTATAATTAGTTATAAATTACAAATAGTTGCAACTTTACAATAACATGCAGAAAAAGTATATCAGACATCAATGTAGTGTGTTCATAATTTACTAATAATTTATAAAGGATATTTAGTAATCCTTGGATTAAGGGATGGGGAGTGTGCTGCTTTTGCTTTGATTTGTGGGAAGTTTGATAATATGTTGTCTTATTGTTTGTTCTTACAGAGATGTCCAGTTTGGATATATGGATGGAAATGATTATGTAAATGGACTTGTCTTGGGGTATGTCACAATCCGTATGTGTGTTAAGTGTTAAAAATAAGCAACACATAACAATTAATAATTTATTAGTGATAAATTATATAGCAGATCAACAACAAATGATGTAATAAAGTAAAAAAATAAAAATAAAATGAATACACAAACACACTCCAACATTAACATTATTGTCTATCAGTACACAAACACATTTTTATCAATTAACAATATTTCTTTCACCCTGAATATCAGTTGCAATTGCAAGCCTGTAAAATAGATAGGGAATCCTATCCATAAGTACAATTTTGACACCACAAAAATAACTAGGAAATGCATTTCCCTGAGCAAATGCGATGCGTTGCAGTCATTTGAATGATGTTTTGTGCACAGAACCTGCCCTGCAGCACAAGTGGACTGCGCTACATATCCTGTTTAACAGGGGTTTTGAAACGTGTCTTGGGCTAGCGGGTCACCTACCCAGTTGTAAACATTCAGTGAGTTTTAAAGGTAAAAAAGTTCATTAATTCTCTGAGAATTTGATATGAAAAATGTCTATACAGTGTTTCCCCAGTATTTCCGCTGACACCAGTGTGTCCGACAAGGTTCATGTTGAATACTGGGGACAACCTCTAAAGCCTAATTCTGGGACGTGAACCCCCTGGGATGCTCCACCGGAATATTATCTTTTAAATATCAGCTTTGAAATGTGGATTTACAGTCAATTTTGCATGAGGATATAGGGAAATTAACTAAAAAACTTATGTCAGATGATTTTAATTCAGCTACTTTTGTTTTTAGTGAGTTTGGCATTTGTCACTTCTCAAGTAAAAATAATTATAATTTGTATTTGTATTGTGAATTTCATACAAGCTCAATGCGCTTTACATGTCAGAGTGAGAGAACAAAAGAAAACTGTTTCAAACTAATGAAAAAAATATATGTTTGTAAAGCAATAAAACAATGAAATAGCCTAACAATACATTTACGAAACGATAACACAGGTTAAAACGTTTTGCTATGCTCCCTTCTTTTGACCCTGTTTGAATAAAAATATGTCTCTTTGTAGTCCTAAGAAGATCTCTGGCAGCAGCATTCTGAACCATTTGCAGCTTTTGAATGGGCTTGCTTTGAGAATAAAACGTTGCAGTAGTCTATGCAACTTATGATAAAAGAATGCGTCAACTTCTCTGCATTTTTGTGATAGAAATGGGCGGATTTTATATATATTTCTGAAATGAAAAATTTTAGTTTTTCCGATAAGATTAATATGACATTCAAAACCAAGCTCTTGGTCAAGAATTACTCCTAGGTTGCGTGCCTCACTGGTGCACTACAACTTTAAGAAGCCCAACCTTTTAATAATGAATCCCTCAGGCACTTCGGTAAAAACACAAGTAGCCTACCTCAGTTTCATCATAATTTAATTTAAAAAAGTTAGATTATTTGTGCCCTGTGATAGACTGGCGACCTGTCCAGGGTGTACCCCGCCTCTCGCCCTGTGTCCGCTGGGATAGGCTCCAGCCCCCCCCGTGACCCTGTACAGGATAAGCGGTAAAGTTAATGGATGGATGGATAGATTATTTGTTAGAAGGGAGAGTGACAATTGGGCTACTGTAACAAGCGTTCTGTTTACCTACATTATAAGTAACATAGGTCAAGTTTATCAAAATGTCTGCACGGTTTACCTATCTCATGTTCCAAAACCAATCCAAAACGCAAATTCTTTAATTACGTCGTGGTTATGACAGTTTTGCTTTGCTAATTATCATCTAAGCATGAAGACGATGGAACTATGAAACGTTGGCTAAGGGGCTGTTATAATCATCACCAAAATGGTAACGTTCACAATGTTATAGACGAGTAGCCTAGTCCCGTCAGTATAGTTGTACAAGTGGAATTTGGAATAACATGGAAATAACAGTAAGTCATATATAAATTGTGATGGTTAGCGTTCACTAAGTCAAAACAAATTTTTTTTACAGCAGTGCTTGTCATTCAGCAGTGGCGCTGCGCCGCTGTTGAGTGCATAGGGGAAACACTGTGTTAGGAAACGTTAGCAGTGCATACAACATAGTAAGTCCATCCTCCTACCAGTGCCCTGCCAATTCAACTGGAGTCGAGCTGTGTGACCTTTGTGTGAGCAAGTCTGTCGAAATATGTTGGCTGAGCAAGTCTGACGAAAATTGGCTGCCGTGGTATCACTCAGACTGAGTGTTGTGTTTGATAGCTGTCGGTCCATTCGTTATTCGTTTTGTGTACTTAATTGGCAACCAATTTGTGTAAAGCACTTTGAGTCTTGAGAAAAGCGCTAAAACTCAATACAATTAATGATTAATTATTATTTATTATTATTATTTTTATTATTATTAATAATAATTATTAATAAGTGAAGTCCCGTTGCCAGTAGCTAAATTACTAATGTGCGCCGTGATCAGCTAGTGAATTGTTTCCCCAGGGGGGACGTGGTTTTCCCTCCGATGACACGTTGCACTCTCTCTAACCCTCTCCCCATTCATTTCAATAGGGACAAAAAACAATTAAATATAATAATTAAAAATATAACACATGAACTGATCACTTTGCTTCATACACAAGCACTACATACTATTATGCTGGACCTGTCGGCGCTGGAATGGAAACGATAGGGTCAAAACTGCGGTTGTAGTTAGGGTGTCAATCGGCCTAATAATATGACTTTGCAATTTCAATATGTGAGGGGGAAACTTAATGTATGACATTTTCACGATTATGTGGAGAATGTATAATTGCAAACAGATTAGAAATAGCATGTTATGTTAAAAAGTCATGAGCATTTTATTGGTTAGTGGGGGAAACGAAAGGAGGACTTAGAATGTTAGCTTTATAAGATCTCTTGTTTTCTTACCACCTCTACACAATCCTTATGTTCAGCTGTATTAACAGAATTAAACTACATCTACTTCACAAATACACAGAAATACTGAAATATACATGCTAGCTTTATAAGATCTCTTGTTTTCTTACCATCTCTACTAGGGATGTCGAGATACCAGAAATTTAGAAATCGATACCATTACCAGTGAAATTCCACGATTCTCAACACCCAGTTCGATACCATGGTAAAAAAGTAAACAATAATTTAAATCCCATATACTTCAACATACACTCCTTTTTTAAAAAACATTACAAAAAACAACAGTGGCATGTAGCCTTCAAGCAAAAAAATAAAAAGAAACAACAATGAACATTTGTTACGTCCCTTGTGGTGGAATACGTATGTGCCTAGGGTAAGGAACTAACATTTCCCATCGGGTACTGTAGTGAAAATATAGTAGTGTAGGGTACTGTAGTGAAAATACTTGGCAACACACGAATCAAGAGTATATAAGTGAATATTTATTTACAAGCACAACACTGGGAGCGAGAGGACAATGAACGATGCCAAAATAAGCTAAATGTGAAAAGAAGCCCCTAACTACCTATCCAATAGTTCTGGCTAACCGAAAACACAAGGTGTGGCACTCGTTCCTATACCAGTGAGAATGACAGAGGTAGTCTACGTTTTGCTTAAGTAAACCCCAGGGTATCTTACCTAGTCCAAACGACCCAGTGCGGCTCTTAAAAAGAAAAGAAAACAACACAGAGTGTTGTGTTAAAACTGTAACTAAGGACTGACTAGAGCGTCATTAAACAACACAAAAAAGGCACTGGTCTCGTTGACAGCGAGACGAACTCGAACACGTCTCCTATATACGGAGAGCTGGTCACTGGTTTCCTGGATTGCCTCTCCTCCCTGGATTGAGACGGGAGGGACTTTTGTATCTGGTGGACCGATGCCTGATTGGTCCGCTCACAGGGGCCCCGACAGTAGATTGAAGGAGGGCGTGACCAAGCAGATCCAGTAGAAAGGAGGGCGTGACCAAGAAGATCCAGCAGACCTGGATGAATATTGATAGAGAGTGGAAAGGAGGAGGGCACAATACAACACAACACATACGATACACTGCTACAATAATTAATACTGCCACTCTTAGTAGGGGCTGTAACAACATTACAAAAAAAACAAACAGTGGCATTGTGGGAGCGTGGGGGTTATGTTTACTTCCTATTCAACTAATGTAGTGGTTCTTGTACAAACGAGTAAATGAGATATAAAAACAACTGTTCCATTGAATTTCCCTAGTCCGCCTGTTTCATTGCTGCATGTTAACTTAGGAAATAAGGAACCAACGTAGACCAGGCTGGCGCTTGTTAATTTGGCGCATTATTGCGGAGGTCTCCCAACTAAAGTCTGGAAGACGCCTGACGGGAAAGTGACACCGTGCCTATTTATAATAAACAGCTATTAACATTACAAAAAATACGTCTATTTATAGAATTGTAAAAAGAAAACGTACGCGCACATTTTAAAGCACGTCTAAGCGAGATCACAAGGAGAGTCAAATATTTCCCTGCTGCATTGGGGTGTAAACTACAACAGCCAATTCACGGGAAAGGTTTGCTATCTCTTCAAGAATATAGGGGAGGGAGGACCCAGCATAACATATTTTTTTAATTGCAGCCGGTACCTTCGGTACTGTAGAAAACGAGTACCGTCACGTTTTTAGAATTTTGGCATCGACTTGGTACCGAAGCACCGGTTCTCGTGACATCCCTAACCGCTACACAAGCCTTATGTTCAGCTGAATTAAGAGAATAAAACTACATCTACTTTAAAAAGACACATACTAAAACTGTACAACATATACAGGTATGTTGAATATAACATGCATTGTTTAAATATGGACAACACCTGATACCGTGCAACATCGGAATTGCATGACGAAATAATAAGTTCGTAACATAGCACTTATATTTGTAAGAAGTAACGGTAAACTACAGGTGCTGTCGATAAATAAAATAGAAACAATATTATACAGTACATGTTAGACAGCAAACATTAACACTGGACCACCATGTCTTACACTGCTGATGGTCTTGGCAGGCGATCAGAGTCCATGTTCTCCTCCATCTCCTTAAAGGTCCTTGCGCATGATTAGCATTAAAAACTGCGCTGGCTGTGCCATTGTTTCATAACTCTGCATCGACTTGGTACCGGACTTGGCTTGGACTTGGCTCTGCTCTCAAAGTTCAAATGATTTGAACTTGGACCTCGGGGAGATCACGTGATGCTGTCACCCTGAGCAGTCGACCATTGAACTTGGACCTCGGGGAGATCACGTGATGCTGTCACCCTGAGCAGTCGACCATTGAACTTGGACCTCGGGGAGACCACGTGATGCTGTCACCCTGAGCAGTCGACCATTGAACTTGGACCTCGGGGAGATCACGTGATGCTGTCACCCTGAGCAGTCGACCATTGAACTTGGACCTCGGGGAGATCACGTGATGCTGTCACCCTGAGCAGTCGACCATTGAACTTGGACCTCGGGGAGACCACGTGATGCTGTCACCCTGAGCAGTCGACCATTGAACTTGGACCTCGGGGAGACCACGTGATGCTGTCACCCTGAGCAGTCGACCATTGCTGAGCTCCCACTACTACTGAGCTATATTTGGTTATTTACTTAATTTCTAAAAAGTTACAACTGTACAAAGTTTGTTTAACAACATTCAGACAATATGCCCTATCCTAAAGCTACTAAATCTGCGACAAACAAGCCTCTTGATGAGCAAAAGCAAAGAAGAACGTGCCAGCTAGCAAGGCAACTTTACCACAGCGGACACCTGCCGTTGATGCTGAGGCCCTTGCAATAGGCATATCTCCGAACGTTACTGAAAAAATACCTACTATGATGGATAAGAAATTTGAAGAGCTCTCAGCGACTCTGAACAATATCCCAACACGCCTGGAGTCTAACACCAAGCGCATCACGTGATCTCCCCCGAGGTCAAAGTTAAAATCATTTTAACTTTGAGAGCAGAGCAGAGTTATATCCCAACACGCCTGGAGTGTAATACCAGGCGCATCACAGAAGCTGAGAGTCATGTATCAGCAGCAGAACATGGTGGCCTTGCAGTCCAGGCTGATGGACATGGAGTCAAAAGTGCGTGTCCTGATGGAGAGGAGCATTGATATGGAGGGCCGTAGCTGCAGAGACAATATTTACATTTTTAATGTCAAATAAACTGCAGAGGGTCGACAGCCGTTTTTTTTTTATGGCTTAGGGGGGTGTTCTGGGGTTATTTTTATTGAGAGTTGGGATTCCATCGTTTGGGAATGGATGCTTTGCTGTTCGTGATGTTTTGTCAGCTTTTATTATTTATGCCATCATAAATTTGAAGCCATCCATATTATAATAATAATAATAATAATACATTGAATTTATAAGGCGCCTTTCAAGGCACTCAAGGTCGCCGTACAGTAATATAAAAAACAGTTCTCATAAAAATAATAAAAATAAATAAATAAATAAAATAAAATAAGATCAAAATAAGTAGTATACAATTAAAAAGGCATTGGAGCCTGCAATCAAGCATTAAAAAGCATCACGTGGGACAGTAAGCCAGCCTAAACAAATGGGTTTTGAGGTGGTTTTGGAAACAGGAAATTGAGTCCAGATTTTTGATGTCAGGGGGGAGGGAGTTCCATAGACGTGGGGCGGAGCAGCTGAAGGCTCGCGATCCCATGGTGGACAGACGAATTCGGGGGACGATCAGGTTGATGGAGGAGGTAGATCTGAGGGACCGGGTGGGAGTGTTAATATGAATGAGGTCAGACAGGTATGGAGGGGCTAGATTGTGGATGGCCTTGAATGTATGGAGGAGGATTTTGAAATTTATTCTGTATTTGATGGGAAGCCAGTGGAGTTGGAGCAGAACGGGGGTGATGTGACAGATGGCAGGGGTTTTGGTGATGATGCGTGCGGCAGCGTTCTGGACTAATTGCAGTTTATGGAGGAGTTTGTGGGGGAGACCGAAGAGGAGGGAATTGCAATAGTCCAAGCGGGAAGTGACAAGAGAGTGTACCAGGACTGCAGTGGTGTTGGGAGTGAGTGAAGGGCGGAGGCGGTTGATGTTTCGGAGGTGGAAGTAGGCGGACCGGATGGTGTTGTTGATGTGGGTGTGAAATGATAGGGTGCTGTCGAGGACAACACCCAGACTCTTAACCTGGGGGGAGGGGGAAACCGAGGAGTTGCCGATGGTGAGGGAAAAACTGGGGAGTTTGCTGAGTGTGGACTTGGAGCCAATGAGGACTACCTCTGCTTTATTATCGTTTAATTTGAGGAAGTTTGAGGTGAACCAGGATTTGATTTCCTGTAGGCAGGCACAGAGGGAGGAGGGTGGGAAGGTGGAAGAGGGTTTGGAGGAAACATAGAGCTGGGTGTCGTCCGCGTAACAGTGGAAATGGATATTGTGTTTGCGGAAGATCAGACCAAGTGGAAGGAGGTAGATGATGAATAGGATGGGGCCAAGGACGGAGCCCTGGGGAACACCGGATGAAAGGGGGGAGGGGTGGGATGTGAATGATTTTAATTGAATGAACTGAGTGCGGCCAGATAGATAGGAGTGGAACCAGTCTACGGGTGTGTGTGATAGTCCAATGGAGGCTAGTCTGTCGAGGAGAATGGAGTGGGAAATGGTGTCGAAGGCCGCGCTCAGATCGAGGAGAATGAGAATGGATAGTAGTCCAGAATCAGCTGCCATCAGGAGGTCATTAGTGATTTTTATGAGGGCTGTTTCGGTACTGTGACGGGGGCGGAAACCGGATTGGAACTGTTCATATAGATTGTTACTGGAGAGATGAGCCTGAATTTGTAATGATACTGTCTTTTCCAGGATTTTTGAGAGAAATGGCAGGTTGGAGATGGGACGAAGGTTATTTGCAATGTTTGGGTCTAAACCAGGCTTCTTTATTAGGGGAGTAACAGCAGCGGATTTGAAAGAAAGTGGGACAGAACCAGAGGTGAGGGAGGAATGAATGATGGCTGTTATCAAGGGTAACAGGGAGGGGAGGGAGGCTATAACCAGGGAGGATGGCAGGGGGTCAAGTTGGCAGGAGGATGGCTTGGAGGTCCGAATGAGTTTGGCTAGATCAGTGGCAGAGGGGAGTTGGAAGCAGGAGAGACGTGCAAAGAGCGGGGGATGGGGGACAAAAGGAGGTGGACCAGATGTGTGAGGGGTCAGTTGTTGGTGGATGGTGGCTATTTTGGAGTTGAAACATGACATCAGGGAGTTGCAATGCTCATTGGAGTAAAAGTGTGGGGGGAAGGAATCAGGGGGGCGTAGTGAATTGTTGACCAATGAGAACAGGGCCCTGGAGTTCCCAGCACCCGCAGTGATTTTATCGGTGAAATATTGGGTTTTGGCTGAGGAGAGGGCGTCTTTGTAATGAAGGATATGGGCATGGTGCATCTGTTTGTGTATGGTGAGTCCGGTTTTCCTGAAAAGCCGCTCCAGCTGACGTCCTTTGGCTTTCAGCAGATGTAAGTGAGGGGAGAACCAGGGGGCAGAGTGGGGGAATGAGACAGTCTGAGTTTTGAGGGGGGCAAGTGTGTCCAGTAGGGTTTGGAGACTGTCGTTGTAATGACAGGCAAGCTGATCCGGGGTGAATGGGGGGTTGATGATCGGGAAGCAGTCAATGCCTTTTGTGAGATCGGCTATGTTAATATTTTTGATATTGCGGAAGGACATGATACGTGATTGTTTGGTTTTGGATAGCGTCAAATTTAAATTAAATGAAATAAGCATGTGATCAGAGATGGGGAGATCAACAGCAGAACCGTTTAGAGGAGTGACACCAGAGCAACAGACCAAGTCCAAAATATGACCTCTAGAATGTGTAGGGAAATCAATAGATTGTTGGAGACCAAAACTGTCCAGGCAAGAGATAAAGTCCTTAGTGAGGGTAAGATTGGTGTTGTCCATGTGAATATTAAAATCACCTGTCAGAATGATGTTGGATGAGAGTGAGCAGATGTGGGTGAGAAGTGTATTGAATTCGTCAATAAAGTCCTTGTTTGGTTTGGGTGGGCGGTAGATATTTACTAAAACAGTGGGAGTAGGTCCATTTAATTGTAGAGCTAAAGACTCGAACGCATGGGACACTGGCATTGTAACAGATGTAACCTTAAAAGTTTCGCGGTGAATTATTGCGAGGCCTCCTCCTCGGCCTGTAAGACGGGGTTGACAGGTGTAGACGAACCCAGGTGGAGTAGACTCGTTCAACTCGGAGAAGTCATTGGGATGTTGCCACGTCTCCGTTAAACATAAAAAGTCATACTTGCGGTCGAGGAGGAGGTCCTGCAGTAGCTGTCCCTTGCCGGTGAGGGAGCGGATGTTAAGTAATCCAAGTTTGACGTCGGAGTGTTGGTTGAAGAAGCTAACGTTAGCCGACCTGGCTAGGTTAGCTAGCGCACTGTGGTCCACCTTCCTGCGGGTGTTTCTCGGTGGGTGGCGGCGGGTGAGGGACCAGATGGTGTTTATTGCAGTGGAGTCGTCAATGTGGTAGCTTCGTCCGGCACTGCGATGAAGATACCTCCGACGGGGAAGGTGAGCGAAGTCCGGGAGATGATGGAGTACAGGCGGGCGAGTATAAAACATTTAAAAACAACCGGACAGCAGCGGCAGCTAAACGCGCCAGCGTTCACTCGTCCAACTTCGCCAATAGTATAAGTCAATGAACATGAATGGACATGAATGGACATGGAATGATATACTCTCTTGTCATTAGATATGTTGAACAAATAACTTTAGAAGACAGAAAAGAGAAACCAATCTCTTTCCTTAATCTACTGAGAGTGTCATCTTTTATTATTTATGCCATCATAAATTTGAAGCCATCCATATTATATTTGACAGCGTTGTCTATCTGCTCATGTTAAACACATTGAGTCTCTTGACTGTGCTGTAAAGCTTTCCCTGCTAGATCATAAACTTAGTTTTATCCTGGTATTATGAGTGATCTAAAAATAGTCTCCCTTAATGTTAAGGGATTTAATAGTGTAATAAAAAGGCTTGAGATACTTGAACTCCCTTGCTTGGGGCAGCAACTCACTCCCAACCCGGAAAGAGCACTCCACCGTTTTCCGGCAGAGAACCATGGCCTCAGACTTGGAGGTGCTGACTCTCATCCCGACCGCTTCACACTCAGCTGCAAACCGCTCCAGTGCATGCTGAAGGTCACAGTCTGAAGAAGCCAACAGAACCACATCATCTGCAAAAAGCAGAGAAGCAATTCTGAGGTTCTGCCTCCTCCACAGAGGACGTGTTGGCGGGGTTAAGAAGTTCCTCAAAGTGATCCTTCCACCGCCCGATGATATCCCCAGTCCGGGTCAGCAGTTCTCCTCCCCTGCTCAACAGAGCCTGGGCCAATCCCTGCTTTCCCTTTCTGAGCCATTTAACGGTTTGCCAGAACTTCCTTGCGGCCAACCAAAATTCCTTCTCCATAGCCTCCCCGAACTCCTCCCACACCCGGGTTTTTGCTTCTTTGACTACCGAAGCTGCAGCCCTTCGTACCCGTCTGCTGCTTCAGGAGACCCCTGGGCCAACCAAGCCCGAAAGGCCCCCTTCTTCAGTCTGACGGCTTCCTTCACCGCTGGAGTCCACCAGCGGGTTCTTTGGTTGCCGCCACGACAGGCACCGACGACCTTCTGACCACAACTCCTAGCTGCCGTTCCACAATGGAGGTTTTGAACATGGTCCACTCGGAATCAATATTCCCAACCTCCCCCGGGATGCACGAGAAGTTCTTCCGGAGGTGGGAGTTGAAGACCTCCCGGACAGGGTCCTCAACCAGACGTTCCCAATTCACCCTCACTACACGTTTGGGTTTACCGGGTCTGTCCAGCAGCCTCCCCCGCCATCTGATCCAACTCACCACCAGGTGGTGATCAGTTGACAGCTCAGTTCCTCTCTTTACCCGAGTGTCCAAGACATACGGCCGCAGGTCTGACGATACGACCACCAAGTCGATCATCCATCTGCGGCCTAGGGTGCTCTGGTACCAGGTACACTTATGAACCTCCCTATGCTCGAACATGGTGTTCGTTATGGACAATCCATGCCTAGCACAGAAGTCCAACAACAAAGCACCACTCTGGTTCAGATCGGGCAGGCCATTCCTCCCAATCACCCCTCTCCAGGTTTCTCCATCGTCACCCACATGAGCGTTGAAGTCCCCCAGCAGAACTATAGAATCACTAGATGGCACCCTTTCCAGGACCCCACCCAGCGACTCCAAGAAGGCCGGATACTCCGAACTGCCATTTGGTGCATAAGCACAAACAACAGTCAGAGCCTTCCCCCCAGCGACTCGCAGCCGCAAAGAGGCGAACCTCTCGTTCACCGGGGAAAACTTCAATACAGCAGCACCCTAACAGCTAAAGCATTAACCCATCTCTGCTATGGGAAACAGCTAAAGCATTAACCTATCTCTGCTATGGGAAACAGCTAAGGCATTAACCCATCTCTGCTATGGGAAACAGCTAAGGCATTAACCCATCCCTGCTATGGGAAACAGCTAAAGTATTAACCCATCTCTGCTATGGGAAACAGCTAAAGCATTTACCCATCTCTGCTATGGGAAACACCCACACCAACTTCCCCCACCCTGTAGACAGGTCCTCTTTTGCCAGGTGAGGGATGCTGGCGATGTGGGCAGCCAGGCCATGTCCGGAGGGAGTGCCCGCATATGGAGGTGGGTCAGGTCGTCCGCGTCGCTGACATGCCAACCCCTTCCCCCGGTCCAGTGGCGGTGTACAGCATTCCAGTAAGGTTGCAAGGGGGAACACACCAGGCTCAACTGGATTCTGGATGTATAGACTCCATGTTCCAAGAGCGCCTGGTTATGCCCGCAGCATTAGTGGAAGCAGCATTAGTGGAAGCAGTTTATTAGATGTAAACATGGGGGTATGCACGAGTATCCAGTGGTCTTAATCGAAATTCACAGATGTCACCAGATTACAACAACAGTTTGCTGACGTGTTTTCTCCCCTGCCTGGGCGGACCAAGCTCATGGAACACCACATAGATACGATGCCAGGTTTATTCGTCTCTATAGACTGCCCGCTCACAAGAGAGGAATTATGAAGCGAGAGCTCAAGGCCATGCTTGAAATGGGTGTGATAGAAGAGTCATATAGTGCCTGGAACAGCCCCATCGTGCTGGTGGTGAAGCATGACGGGTCTATTGGGTACTGTGTGAATTACCGTAGGGTGAATGAGGGGTCTAAGTTTGATGCGTACCCAATGTCGACAAACTCCTGGACCGGCAACATTTTACACCACACTAGACTGTACCAAAGGCTACTGGCAGATTCCCTTGTCACTAGAAACCCGTGAGAAAACGACCTTCTCCACTCCCTTCGGTTTGTATCAATTCACTGCACTTCCGTTTGCGTTGTTCAGGGCTCCAGCCACCTTCCAGCGCCTCACAGCAGCAGAACTCTGAGCTGCGTGTGTGTGTGTGTGGTTAGGAGGTTGCAAAAGTTTTATTTTCATTATCTCCCAATTAAATCCCCAATAGCTCTCATGCGAAGTGGTCAACATTAATTTACAAAAAGAATCAGTTTGTATGAGAGAAATGTGGCCACTAGCTACCCCCGTTATGTGCGACCTCAAAATTCTGTCAAAAAAGAAGCACAGCTCTTTAGCTAACAAGCAGCTGGTCTGTATTAACGTTATCCATTTTGCTAGCGCAACTTTTCTGACATTTCTATTGTTATAAAATAAGGTTTTGTGACAAAATAGTTACGTCAGTTAGGTGATATATAAGGTTTTATACATATAACTGACCTTGAAAATTGCCTAAAATTTCAAGTTGAAGCCGTAAATCAAATACTTGGGACCTTTTTCTCCACACACCTCTGCTCTCTGAGGAAAATTAAGATTTCGTTACATGACAGGCCAGGGCATATCACACATTGTTTGTGCTGGCAACCCCTTAACCAATTATAATGGTTATAGTCAATTTTGTCAGTAGTATCCAACGGTTTTCAGAATAAAAATGTGTGATTGGCCGGCTGACCTATTGCTAACTATTACTAACCTATTACGGGGGTGGCAGCATCATGTTGTGGGGGTGCTTTGCTGCAGGAGGGACTGGTGCGCTTAACAAAATAGATGGCATCATGAGGAAGGAAAAGTATGTAGATATATTAAAGCAACATCTGAAGACATCAGACAGGAAGTTAAAGCTTGGTCTTCCAAATGGACAATGACCCAAAGCATACTTCCAAAGTTGTGGCAAAATGACTTAAGGCCTAGAGAGTCAAGTTTTGGAGTGGCCATCACAATGCCCTGACCTCAATCCAATAGAATATTTTGGGCAGAACTACAAAACGTGTGCAAGCAAGGATGCCTACAAACATGATTCAGTTACACTAGTTCTGTCAAGAGGAATGGGCCAGGAAGATTATAGGAACTTATTGTGAGGAGCTTGTGGAAGGCAACCCGAAACGTTTGACCCAAGTTAAACAATTTAAAGGCAACGCTATTGCCTTTAAAACCTCTGACCCAATTGGAATTGTTGGTACATGACCAGGTAAAAACATTACACCGAGTGCAGAACAGAGAAATACACGAATTTGCTCGCTTTTAGATAACTTTTTCTTACCAAGTAAAAGCACGAAATGCCTCTGCATCAATGAAATAGGATAGGAGTCGCACACAATACCTCTGCATCAAGGATAGGAGTCACACACAATGCCTCTGCATCAATGAAAAAGGATAGGAGTCACACACAATGCCTCTGCATCAATGAAGAAGGATAGGAGTCACACACAATGCCTCTGCATCAAGGATAGGAGTCACACACAATGCCTCTGCATCAATGAAAAAGGATAGGAATCACACACAATGCCTCTGCATCAATGAAAATGGATAGGAGTCACACACAATTTTAGACAAAAAAATATCTCTCTTAAATGGGTTCAATAAATGTGGAAGTAGGTTATTATGGATGAGGGGTCTTGTGGGGCTGCAGATGAAATCAGAAGAAAAGACCCATTCCAGATAAAAAAACAGTCGTTTTGTCCGCCATTCCTCTGGTCTCTCTTTTTCCTCCATGTAGACATTTAAAGTAATAATGGTAATACAAACAAAGGTAGTTATTTTGTTTATCCAGTGAGATTGTGAATAGTAGAACTTCAATGACAAGAATATGTATTGATTTTAAGATTTTTGTTATTGAAATTGATAATATATATTGCATAGATTTTCCAAGTTAAAACATAATTTTTTTTTATGAAAAACGGACAGCATTCTGTGCGACAAGAGCACATGGATATGCCAAAACAGATTTAAATAAGGCTCTGGTGTCAGCTTTGTACAAAATAGGACTTTTTTTTTACTTAGTTTAGAAGCATTTTGGTTTGGCATAAAGCGTTTTAAAGCATAGTTCTTCAAAGTGGTATTTGTTTTTGGTGTGTGTGTGTGTGTGTGGGGGGGGGGGGGGGGGGCGGCAAGTGTTGGGTTGAGATTATTGTATAATATACGTTTCAATCAACTGTTTGTTTGTTGACAGGGAAGTGGCAATGCCATCCCTCATGGTTTTAAACTTATCCAATGATGGCTACTTCCTACCCTCTACCAAAGTGGAAACAGAGGAACAACTTCTTGAGTTCATCAATAGTGTTTTGGAAGGCAGTGTTGAGGTAGTTCCCAACTTGTTTGATTATATATTTAACATTATTATTCACAATTCTATAATTTGCAGAATTATTATTAGAAGTCAGTGTATCAGTGTTTGAGACGATGAGTAATTTTTGTTTTAACCAGGCTCAAGGTGGCAATGGATTCCTCCAGCGAATTAGGAGACTGACTTATGATGCTAAAAATATCATAATGGTTAGTGTGCAACTTTCTGTTGATTCCTTATTTTTTCCTTTTCATCTGCAATCCATGCTGTGCTTGAATTCAATTAGCTCTGCATATTTAGTGGGGTAACAGCCATATTTAACTCCCCACTAAATGTGCGGCCTGATAATATTCTTATGTTTAGTCAATACTTAATTCAATTAAATACTTATAGGTGTATTAAAGTCAATAAATAGTAAATACTAAAAAAAGTTAAATCATCATCATCATTCAAGCAGGGCATCCCAAACTTCCCTTTCCCGGGCCACATTAACCAGCTCTGACTGGGGGATTCCAAGGCGTTCCCAGGCCAGTGTGGAGATATAATCCCTCCACCTGGAACGTGCCTGGAACACCTCCCTAGAGAGGCGGCCAGGTGGCATCCTTACTAGATGCCCGAACCACCTCAAAATACTCCGAATCCCTCACGAATGGCTGAACTTCTCACCCTATCTACCCTAATTTTCCTCGTTTTTCGGTCATGACCCACCCTTCATGACCAAAATACATTGAGATCAGCTCTCTCTTCGTGAATTCCACCGCACCCGCTGCTCCGGCCCATCTCTTGTTCCATTTTACCCTCACTCGAGAACAAGACCCCAAGATACTTGAACTCCTTCACTTGGGGTAAAGACTCATTCCCTACCTGGACTAGACAATCCATCGGTTTCCTTTCAGTGGAGCTGATCCTCATCCCATCACACTTGCGAACCGATCCAATGAGTGCTGCAGGTCGCAGACCGAGATGCCATTCATCTGTGATGCAATCCTCTGCCCACCAACCCGCAGCCCCCTCCCCCGCGGCTACGCCGTGAGATCCTGTCCATGAATACCACAAACAGGATATGACAAAGCGCAGCCTTGGAGGAGGCCAACCCTTATGTTTAGACCCCTCACCCCATCGCAGCACCTTATCTCCCGGGGAACCCGATCATTTCTCCAAATTATGCCCCCTCAAAGATCCTCGCGAGGGTGTCCGTTGTTCCACGACCAGGCCGGAAACCGCATTGTTCCTCCTCAATCCGAGGTTCGACTATCGGTCGAACCCTCCTTTCCAGCACCCTGACAGTACCTAAGGAGTGGCAGACCGGGGTGGTGGTTCCCCTGTTACGGAGAGTGTGTGCCAACCACAGAGGTCCCCGGGAAAGTATAAAAAAGTTAAATTGACCCATCTAATTTTCCCTTTTTTGAGCAAAATACAAATCATCCTTTTGAATTCTAAGCTGTTTGTTATTATGATCTATGAAGAGTTATGTAGTGCTACATTTATGTTATAGAGTTATGTAGTGCTACATTTATGTTATAGAGTTATGTAGTGCTACATTTATGTTTTAATTGATGCTCCTGCAGTTTTACCTCACTACCCCAAACATAAGACCCCTTTCTACAATGTGATGAATTCATAGAAAAGCAGAAGCATTTACTGCACAATGGCATGGCCAGGTGGCTTGGCTACTGCACAATGGCATGGCCAGGTGGCTTGGCTACTGCACAATGGCATGGCCAGGTGGCTTGGCTACTGCACAATGGCATGGCCAGGTGGCTTGGCTACTGCACAATGGCATGGCCAGGTGGCTTGGCTACTGCACAATGGCATGGCCAGGTGGCTTGGCTACTGCACAATGCCATGGCCAGGTGGCTTGGCTACTGCACAATGCCATGGCCAGGTGGCTTGGCTACTGCACAATGCCATGGCCAGGTGGCTTGGCTACTGCACAATGGCATGGCCAGGTGGCTTGGCTACTGCACAATGGCATGGCCAGGTGGCTTGGCTACTGCACAATGGCATGGCCAGGTGGCTTGGCTACTGCACAATGGCATGGCCAGGTGGCTTGGCTACTGCACAATGGCATGGCCAGGTGGCTTGGCTACTGCACAAATGGCATGGCCAGGTGGCTTGGCTACTGCACAATGGCATGGCCAGGTGGCTTGGCTACTGCACAATGGCATGGCCAGGTGGCTTGGCTACTGCACAATGGCATGGCCAGGTGGCTTGGCTACTGCACAATGGCATGGCCAGGTGGCTTGGCTACTGCACAATGGCATGGCCAGTTGGCTTGTTTGGAGGAAGAGACAAAAAGCTTACCATTGACAACCCAGAGGGCGAATAGTCAAATTGTAAAGATTGTAAATTGTAAAAAACAGCATAGCAGGAATTGCTGTACTAGTCAAATGTACAAAAAGCTTACCATTGACAACCTCAGAGGGCGAATAGTCAAATTGTAAAGATTGAAAATTGTAAAAAAAAACAAAAAACAGCATAGCAGGAATTGCTGTACTAGTCAAATGTACAATTTTACCTTGCAATATTATGCCTTGCACTAAAATGTTGGTTTAGGAATTTGGTTCAGAATCATTCTCTAGAATCCTGCCATATCCAACAAGTTTTTGTTGCTTAGTTACACACATTCATGTATTTAGTTTTCACATCAGTGTTTTGTTTTTCAAAAAGGTAATGTTTAAATGTGATGCGCTATCAGTAGCATATATCAATGAATTTGTGTTTTCATATTTTATTGTGTACCTCTCCGGGAACCATCACCTTATCGTGGTGGAGAGGTTTGTGTGTCCCTATGAACCTGGGGGCTGTGTTGTCTGGAACCTTGTGTTCCTGGTAGGGTCTCCCATGGCAAATTGGTCTCGGGCGAGGGGCCGGACTAAGAATGGTTCAAAAACCCTCATGGAAAAAACTATAAGAGAGGATGATACCCGGCCCGGAGGAAGCCCGGGGTCCCCTTCTGGAGCCAGGCCCAGGAGGAGGACCCGTCAGCGAGCGCCTGGTGGCCGGGCTTGCCACGGAACCCGGCCGGGCATAGCCCGAAAAAGCAACGTGGACAACACCAACGTCTCGCCTTCTCCGTCCCGTGGGCTCACCACCCGCGGGAAAAACCAAGGGGGTCGGGTGCGCTGCCAGAAAGGTGGCAGTGAAGGCAGAGGTTTTCGACGGATCGGACCCGGGTGGCAGAGGCTGGCTTTGGGGACGTGGAACGTCACCTCTCTGGGAGGGAAGGAGCCGGAGCTTGTGCGGGAGGTGGAGCGCTACCAGCTGGATCTGGTGGGGCTTACCTCTACGCACAGCCTCGGCTCTGGAACCTCACTTCTGGATAGGGGTTGGACTCTATTCTTCTCCGGAGCTCCCCAGGGTGAGAGGCGCAAGGCTGGTGTGGGGATACTCACAAGTCCCCGGCTAAGTGCCTCTATGTTGGAGTTTACCCCAGTGGACGAGAGGGTCGCCTCCCTACGCCTGCGGGTCATGGGGGGGAACTGACTGTTGTCTGTGCCTATGCACCGAACAGCAGTTCGGAGTATTCGGCCTTTTTGGAGACCCTGGATGGAGCCTTGTATGGGGCTCCTGAGGGGGACTCTGTAGTCTTGCTAGGGGACTTCAACGCACATGTGGGCAATGATGGAGACACCTGGAGAGGCGTGATTGGGAGGAACGGCCTCCCCGATCTGAACCCGAGTGGTGGCTTGTTATTGGACTTCTGTGCTAGTCATGGAATGGCCATAACGAACACTATGTTCGAACATAAGGATGCTCATAAGTGTACCTGGTACCAGAGCACCCTAGGCAGAAGGTCGATGATCGATTTTGTTATCGTATCATCGGACCTGAGGCCATATGTTTTGGACACTCTGGTGAAGAGGGGGGCAGAGCTGTCAACTGATCAACATCTGGTGGTGAGTTGGGTCAGGTGGTGGGGGAAGCCTCTGGACAGACCTGGTAAGCCCAAGCGTGTAGTGCGGGTGAACTGGGAACATCTGGAGGAGTCCCCGGTCTGGGAGGCCTTCAACTCACACCTCCGGCGGGGCTTCTCTGGCATCCCTGTGGAGGCTGGGGGCATTGAACCGGAGTGGGCGATGTTCAAAGCCTCCATTGCTAAAGCTGCGTCTGAGAGTTGTGGTCTCAAAGTCTTAGGTGCCTCAAGGGGCGGTAACCCTCAAACATCCTGGTGGACACCGGTGGTCAGGGGAGCCGTCCGATTGAAGAAGGAGGCCTTCCGGGACATGCTGTCCCGGGCGACTCCGGAGGCAGTTGCAAGGTACCGACAGGCCCGAAGGACTGCAGCCTCGGCCGTGGCAGAAGCAAAGCAGCGGGTGTGGGAGGAGTTCGGAGAAACCATGGAGAAGGACTTTCGGCTGGCGCCAAAGCGGTTCTGGAAGACCATCCGACACCTCAAGAGGGGAAAGCAGGGAACCATTCAAGCTGTATACAGTAAGGATGGGACGTTGTTGACCTCAACTGACAAGGTGATTGGGAGGTGGAAGGAGCACTTTGAGGAACTCCTGAACCCGACAAACCCACCCTACATAGTAGAGACAGGGCTGGAGGATGATGGGGGATCAGCATCAATCTCCCTGGCGGAGGTCACTGAGGTAGTCCAACAACTCCACAGTGGCAAAGCCACAGGGGTTGATGAGATCCGCCCAGAAATGCTGAAGGCTCTGGGTGTTGAGGGACTGTCATGGATGACACGTCTTATCAACATTGCGTGGAAGTCGGGGACAGTACCTAAGGAGTGGCAGACCGGGGTGGTGGTTCCCCTGTTCAAAAAGGGGGACCGGAGAGTGTGTGCCAACTACAGAGGCATCACATTACTCAGCCTCCCCGGGAAAGTATACTCCAGGGTGCTGGAAAGGAGGGTTCGACCGATAGTCGAACCTCGGATTGAGGAGGAACAATGCGGTTTCCGGCCTGGTCGTGGAACAACGGACCAGCTTTTTACCCTCGCGAGGATCTTTGAGGGGGCCTGGGAGTATGCCAATCCGGTCTACACGTGTTTTGTGGATTTGGAGAAGGCGTATGATCGGGTTCCCCGGGAGATACTGTGGGAGGTGCTGCGAGAGTATGGGGTGAGGGGTCTCTACTCAGGGCCATCCAATCTCTGTACTCCCAAAGCGAGAGCTGTGTCCGGGTCTTCGGCAGTAAGTCGGACTCATTTCCGGTGAGGGTTGGCCTCCTCCAAGGCTGCGCTTTGTCACCTATCCTGTTTGTGGTATTCATGGACAGGATCTCACGGCGTAGCCGCGGGGGAAGGGGGCTGCGGGTTGGTGGGCAGAGGATTGCATCACTGCTTTTTGCAGATGATGTGGTCCTGATGGCATCATCAGTCTGCGACCTGCAGCACTCATTGGATCGTTTCTCAGCCGAGTGTGAAGCGGCTGGGATGAGGATCAGCACCTCCAAATCTGAGGCCATGGTTCTCAGCAGGAAACCAATGGATTGTCTACTCCAGGTAGGGAATGAGTCTTTACCCCAAGTGGAGTTCAAGTATCTTGGGGTCTTGTTCTCGAGTGAGGGTAAAATGGAACGAGAGATGGGCCGGAGAATTGGAGCAGCGGGTGCGGTGTTGCAGTCGCTCTATCGCACCGTTGTGACGAAGAGAGAGCTGAGCCAGAAGGCAAAGCTCTCAATCTACCAGTCTATCTTCGTTCCTACTCTCACCTATAGTCATGAAGGGTGGGTCATGACCGAAAGAACGAGATTGCGGATACAAGCGGCGGAAATGAGTTTCCTCCGGAGGGTGGCTGGCATCTCCCTTAGGGATAGGGTGAGAAGTTCAGCCATTCGTGAGGGACTCGGAGTAGAGCCGCTGCTTCTTTGCGTAGAAAGGAGCCAGTTGAGGTGGTTCGGGCATCTAGTAAGGATGCCACCTGGCCGCCTCCCTAGGGAGGTGTTCCAGGCACGTCCAGCTGGGCGGAGGCCGCGGGGCAGACCTAGGACCAGGTGGAGGGATTATACAACGCCTTGTAATCCCCCAGTCAGAGCTGGTTAATGTGGCCCGGGAAAGGGAAGTTTGGGATGCCCTGCTTGAACTGCTACCTCCGCGACCCGACCCCGGACAAAGCGGATGACAATGATGATGATGATGATATTTATTGTGAGAGCCAATACAAAATAATATGACTATAGTCGAGTCACTTGCCCTCTAGTCCGAGTCGAGTCCCAAGTCCTCAGTGCTCATGTCCAAGTCAAGTCACAGGTTCATATGCAGTGCTGTGCGAAAGTATTTGCCCCCTTACAGATACTTATTGTTTTTGCACATTTGTCACACTTAAATGTTTCAGATTATCAAACACATTTTTATATCAGTCAAAGATAACCTGAGTAAATACAAAAAGCTGTTTTTAAATGATGATATCATTTATTAAGGGAAAAAAGCTATCCAAACCAACCTGGCCCTATGTGAAAAAGTAATTGCCCCCTAAACCTAATAACTGGTTGTGCCACCCTTGGTGGCAACAACTGCAATCAAGCGTTTGTGATAACTGGCAATGAGTCTTTCACATCGCTGTGGAGGAATTTTGGCCCACTCTTCTTTGCAGAATTGTTTTAATTCAGCCACATTGGAGGGTTTTTGAGCATGAACGGCCTGTTTAAGGTCATGCCACAGCATCTCAATCGGATTTAAGTCCAGACTTTGACTAGGCCACTCCAAAACCTTCATTTTGGGTGTTTTGAGCCATTCAGAGGTGGACTTGCTGGTGTGCTTCGGATCATTGTCCTGCTGCATAACCCAAGTGCGCTTGAGCTTAAGGTCACGAACTGATGGCCGGACATTCTCCTTCAGGATTTTCTGGTTGAGAGCAGAATTCATGGTTCCATCAATTTCGGCAAGTCGCCCAGGTTCTGAAGCAGCAAAGCAGCCCCAGACCATCACACTACCACCACCATGTTTGACTGTCGGTATGATGTTCTTTTCCTGAAATGCTGTGTTAGTTTTACGCCAGATGCAACGGGACGCACACCATCCAAAAAGTTCCACTTTTGTCTTGTCAGTCCACAGAATATTTTCACAAGTCTTGGGGATCATCAAGATGTTTTTTGGCAAATGTGAGACGGGCCTTTGAGTTCTTTTTGGTCAGCAGTGGTTTTCGCCTTGGAACTCTCCCATGGATACCATGTTTGCCCAGTCTCTTTCTTATTGTTGAATTATGAAAACTGACCTTAACTGAGGCAAGTGAGGCCTGCGGTGCTTTAGATGTTGTTCTGAGTTCTTTTGTGACCTCCTGGATGAGTCGATGCGCTCTTGGAGTAATTTTGGTAGGCCGGCCACTTCTGGGAAGGTTCACCACTGTTCCATGTTTTCTCCATTTGTGGATAATGGCTCTCACTGTGGTTCGCTGGAGTCCCAAAGCCTTAGAAATGGCTTTGTAACTCTTTCCAGACTGATAGATGTCAATGACTTTGTTTCTCATCTGTTCTTGAATTTCTTCAGATCGGGGCATGATGTGTTGCTTTTTGAGATCTTTTAGCCTACTTCATGTTGTCAGACAGGTTCTATTTAAGTGATTTCTTGATTCTACAGTTCTGGCAGTAATCAGGCCTGGGTGTGGCTAGTGAAATCGAACTCAACTTTCCCAAAAATTTGGTTAATATCAGTTAATTCATGATTTAACAAGGGGGGGCAATTACTTTTTCACATAGGGCCAGGTTGGTTTGGATAGCTTTTTTCCCTTAATAAATGAAATCATCATTTAAAAACAGCTTTTTGTATTTACTCAGGTTATCTTTGTCTGATATAAAAATTTGTTTCATAATCTGAAACATTTAAGTGTGACAAATGTGCAAAAACAATAAGTATCTGTAAGGGGGCAAATACTTTTGCACAGCACTGTAGGTCTAAATCCGAGTCCCATTATTATTCTGTACTGGTTCTCACAATAAATATAAATGCACAAATTCATTCATATATTGTATTCATATATGCTACTGATAGAGCATCATATTTAAACATTACGTTTTTGAACAAAAAAACAACAAAAAAACACTGATGTAACACACAAAAACCTCTGTTAACATGGTTACAAGTCCGTGTCATCACTGCGCGAGTCCAAGTCAAGTCACAATTCATGAATATCTCTACTAAAGTTGGAGTCCTGGATTTATACATGCAGGACTCCAACTCGAGTCGAGATATTCAAGATATTCATGTCATGTAGTTTGTTATGTGTGGTGTTATATGTGCTGTGTATGGTGTTATCTATGTGTGTATATCTCTTTACGAGGCTCTGTACAGACTGTGGCGACAATAAAGATAATCTAATCTCTCTCTCGCTCTAATGTATATATATATGTATGTATGTATGTATGTATGTATGTATGTATATATATGTATGTGTATGTATGTATATATATGTGTATATATGTCTTTATATATGTATATATATTTATGTATATTTATATATGTATATGTATATATTTATGTATATGTATATATAAATATATGTATATGTATGTATATATGTGTATATATGTATATGTACAGTACTGTGCAAAAGCTTTAGGCAGGTGTGAAGTCTTTAAAGTTAGAAAAAATATAATATAAAAAATTATATATTTTAATTGTTTATTTTTTTCATCAATTCATAAAATACAAAGTGAGGGAAAAGCAAATCGGCATCAAATCAACATTTGGCGTGACCACCCTTCGCCTTCAAAACATCATCCCCTGCCTAAAACTTATGCACAGTACTGTACATATATGTATATATGTATATATATGTATATATATATTTGTATATATATATATATATATACAGTACTGTGCAAAAGTTTTCGGCAGGTGTGATGTCTTTAAAGTTAGAAAAAAAAAATACATAAAAGGATAAATGTTAATTGTTTATTTAATGACCATAGTTATTTTTAACAATTCATAAAATACAAAGTGAGGGAAAAGCAAATCTTTATCAAATCAACATTTGGTGTGACCACCCTTCGCCTTCAAAACAGCATCCCCTGCCTAAAACTTATGCACAGTACTGTATATATGTATATATATCTATGTATATATATGTGTGTGTGTGTGTGTGTATATACAGTATATCTATATATATGTGTGTGTGTGTGTGTGTGTGTGTATATATACACAGTATATCTATATATATGTGTGTGTGTGTGTGTGTGTGTGTGTGTGTGTGTGTGTGTGTGTGTGTATATATACACAGTATATCTATATATGTATGTGTGTGTGTGTGTGTGTGTGTGTGTGTGTGTATATATATATACATAATCCGTTAATTTACTTCCTTGCGTTCTTTTTATTAACAGACATTATTCAGCAAAGCACCCATTTTGGCCTGTTTCCTCATCTGCATTCCAGTTTCAGTTGTTGCTATCATTTGTTATGTTTGCTGCAAGCCAGCACAAGAAACTGAGGACAAAGAACCAGCAGATTTTCATATAAAGGAAGCCAAGAAAAGCAAAGGTCCTTCAGGTGAAGATGGGCAACAACCGAAGAAGTTGTCAGAGAAAAAGGCAGATTAACTGTTAACAGTCCAAATAATATTTTAGTCTCCAACCTCAGTCTTGTGTTAAATCATAACTCATTCATGTGGAATAAAAAATGATGAGAGAAGTTCAACAGAAACCAAATAAAATCCAAGATTGGAGAAGTGTAAGCTAGCGATTGTGTATGTGTTTACAGGTATTTTCCAACGATACACTACACTGTTTAGTGAATGGGTTTAAGATTGGTTTCTACTTTTGTTGAACTACTTGAGTAAGTCCAGCTACCACAAAATGGTACAGGTATATCAGAAAAAAAGCATTTGTCAAGTTTTAAACTTGTATTAAATATTAACCCTTTAACTGTAGTGATTTGCAAGATTATCGTCAGTTTTTCATTTTATTGGGGATCTTTCTGATGTATGAGAAGTCATCATTAAATGCGGTTGATTGCAAAGAATGCCTGTCACAGACATGTCTTACAATTATATGAGTTTATTATGATTTTGGCATAATTATAACAGTTTATCCTGTGCATTTTGCAATTCACTCGCAGCACCTTTGCTTTCGACTGGAACAGGAGGCTGGGCTAGCTAGCGTTAGCTTTATCAACTGATAGGCCTTAGGTTTTGACTGGAACAGGAGGCTGGGCTAGCTAACGTTAGCTTTATCAACTGATAGGCCTTAGGTTTTGACTGGAACTGGAGGCTGGGCTAGCTAACGTTAGCTTTATCAACTGATAGGCCTTAGGTTTTGACTGGAACAGGAGGCTGGGCTAGCGAACATTAGCTTTACCCACTAATACAGTAAAGTACCAGAACAGATTTATTTTAAAGCCATTTGTCAAATATGTGATTAACCAAATCTTTTGGTTGCAAAAAAATCTACAATGCTACTATAGTCAAGCAGTTAATCCAGTTTTCTTTGTACCAAATGTTTCAATACTGATGATATTCTTAAACAAAAGAAAATCAAACAAACATGCAAAAACACTGAATTTGTCTGTTTTGAAGTCAAATGAAAACGACATGTCACTAAAAATCTTTCCATTAAGGATAGTCATCTTCTGATCGACACCCACTCTTCACTGAATCTAACTGCCTCCCAATCAACTTGGTTGTTTGATTTGGTTTGTTATCTGGTAGAGGCTACCCAGCCTTTTACAACACAATACAATGTCAGTACTAAATAGGTATAGTTTGATTAGTAATTGGGTTGTCACATTTTAGTTCTTATATAAAAGTGAACATATGATATCTCCAATACATAAAACTGTACGATGTCTTTCATGTATATATTTGAGATAATAGGGATGGTTTGCACTGTGAGAAAGCAAGTAGTTCAAGGTGGGAGATTGTGTAAAAGTTATTGATGAGAATCCTTAAGTGTGTCATTATGCTAGGATACTTCTCTTTTCAAGTTGCTACATTTTCTGTCTTTGTTGGTGTTCAATTTGATGTTGCAATGTGGGACAAGCTTAGACAGTATATGATACAGGACAGAGGGACATGCTCAGAGACATGATTGTTTAGTATCAATGACCAGCACTTTCTTTTATGTAAGATCTGATTCCTGTGACAAAGCAATATATATTAGCAACGCTTTGGAAACGGGCATACCTCAACGCTTTGGGGACAGGCAAAACTCAAATGGAGGTTTATGGGCTCAGCTTGCCACAAACAGGTGGTTCATGCTTTTCATAAGCGGCCAAGCCACAGCAAGAAAGGGCTGAAATCAGGCAGGGCCACGCATAAAAAAACATATTATGTCCAGCATATGGAGTCACCAGTCTAAACTGTTAAAACTAATAATTATACTAAGGTGTGTGTTTCCGGTAGATCTATGAAGGTACATACAGGCATTATTACACTGTATCCAGTAGATCTATGAAGGTATATATCAGGGCATTATTACACTGTGTTTCCGGTAGATCTATGAAGGTATATACAGGCATTATTACACTGTGTTCCCGGTAGATCTATGAAGCTACTGACAGCTCGCCATTATAATGTTCCAGCATGAGCCAATTACCTGCAGAACACCAGCTCTCCATTATAATGTTCCAGCATGGGCCAATTACCTGCAGAACACCAGCTCTCCATTATAATGTTCCAGCATGGGCCAATTACCTGCAGAACACCAGCTCTCCATTATAATGTTTCAGCATGGGCCAATAACCTGCAGATAAAAAAAAAAATCCATGTAAAATCACAAATGTAAAGGAACATTGGGCCTCATTTACCAATATCTTCTTAAGTGTTGTTTCCTTAGAAAGTCCTACGTCGGATTCGTGCACACGGGGAATCTACCCTGTAAACACCTCAGTACGGACAGGTTAATCCCGTTTGCTATCCTCGACTTGTCTCGTCATCTGGTGACAACACCCTCATGTTTGACTGATGTAAAGGAACTAGCTTAACATCACTCCAAACATGCTTGTGCAAGGCTAGCAACAGGCCTCGTTCCATTCAGAGAGGAAGTTGACGCAATGCCTGGAGTGCTCAGTGTGATATCATGGCCACATCACAGTTATGTTTGTTTGTTATCCTCGCAAAGGACTTGCTGCCTGTACCAGCCTTGCCCATTGAGACCTAGAGACAAGAAGGGTCGGCAAACAGTTTCCTGCATTGGCCGGGAATCAAACCCGGGCCTCCCGCGTGGCAGGCAAGAATTCTACCACTGAATCGCCAATGCCAAACTGGCATGCTCGGTATCTGCATTGAACGGGGATACTCCCCTGTAAATGTCTCAGTATGGCCAGCTTAGTCCCATTTGCTATCCCTGACTTGTCTTCTCATCTGGTGACAACACCTTTGTGTTTGACTGATGTAAAGCAACTAGCTTAACATCACCCCAAACATGCTTGTGCAAGGCTAGAAACGGGCGGTGATTCGAGCTTTCTAAACAATGTTTAAACAATCAAAAAGGTAAGTAGAAAGGTGCCGCATCTCTCAGACTCGAGAACTATTATTATCTAATGTCACATCATGTCAGTGTCAAGACCAGCTAGTGAATTAAAACAAAATTGACAGTTCTTACAGTAATGTTACATAATGTACTTGTATATCTGGCTACCAGTTGTTTCTTCTGTTGTTTTGTCGTCGACCAAGAAGCTACAAATTCAGTGTTGAAGTTTGCAGACCACTGGAGGGTACGGCCACCTCGTCCTCTGATGAGCCAGCGCCCTCATCCTGCCGCGTCTCAGCACTACGCATCAGGGAGAACTCAGATCACTAAGGGCAGCACGGTGGCTCAGTGGTTAGCACTGGTGCCTTACAGCAAGAAGGTCTTGGGTTCAAACCCCACCTGACCCAATGGCCTTTCTGTGTGGAGTTTGCATGTTCTCCCTGTGTTTCTGTGGGTTTCCTCCCACCATCAAAAAACATGCTCTATTCTCCTACCAGTGCACTGACCAATTCACCTGGAGTCTGTCTGTATGTCCTATTGTAGTATATTTAGTGTTAACTAGGAGATACCCTTTTTGTCATCAATATTAAAGGTTCGTAGGTAAAGCACACAATAGTTTAATAGTCGTTTTCACTATTGAGAAGTAGAGAGAGAGAGACAGATTGTAAGAAAAAGGGGGGTTGAGGATTTGGCGAGAAGCGGCAGGACCCAGGATAATTAAGGACATCAAAGGGAGAAAAACACAGAGAAGGAGACAGGAAGAAGGGAAGCAATTACACTTAATGACTGTAAGAGGCCTTTGTAGGAATGCAATATTTGTCAGACTGTTCGTCACCCTGAGAGCACATGAGTAGTTTGGGATTAACAGATTGATTTACAGGCTTGTCTATTTCTCATGCACACATAGGAGGCCATGGAGGAGCGTCAGTCTTTTTTGTTCTTGTTGTTCTTGCAACTCCGTCCCCATTTTTTGTACAGATATGTACAATGGATATGTAAAACAGCAAGCAAATTCCTCAACGTCCCTGTTGTAAGTGAAAAGGGAGTTTGGCAGCGGTGGGATTTCAACACACGCTTCCGTAGAGAATGTAGCCTTAATCCATGTCTAAACCGCTCGGCCACACTGCTGTGCTTCACCGTAAAGAAACTCACCTGAATAGATTTCCAGATTCAGCCTATAAGCGCAATTTCAAAGAGGACTGTTGTCTGATGATGTGATTAGGAGTCCATTGAATGAGGCCTGCTGGCACCCTTTACATCTTCGATACAGAAACACGTTCACATTGTGCGGATATGCTAAAAGTGAAGAGTTGCCGAAATTCAGAAAGGAAACTGCTACTTTGCTTCTTTAGACATGCGCAGAATTAAGTGAGTCCTTAGATGACAGTACTTGATAGAAGTCGGGGAGACCCCAATTCTTTTTCAGTCTATAACCATCACCATTAAGCCAAGACCAAGTGTTCCTAATATCATGCTCCTTTCATACAACTTGTTTAGCTCATCATCTCACTTCTTTGTAGAGTTCGCAGCCCATTTAAGTAGTAGTAGCAAGTATTAGCGCGTTAATGCATATTAATTTTAACGCGTTAACGCAATTTGTTTTAACGTCACTAGTAGTGGACACAGTGTTGGAGCCGCCCTCATGTGGCAGTGGGCGGGAATCTTCTTGCAACCGTGACTGAGAGCGTCTTGTTGAGTAACCTCATTCAAACATTGTCAGAGTCTACTAGTGCCTTTACCAAAGGATCCTTAGCAACAAGGCTAACTGTTGCAACGAACTTTTGTTGTGTGAGATTCCAGCTGGAGCGATGTTACTGTGTAAATCTGTAGCCTTTAGTAATGGTTATGGGACAAGGTGTCAAATTGACATTGCAAAGCAGATATTTGTCATATCAGACAAAGAGAGGTTTATACGTCCTTGGACTTTTTCTTGGCTGGAATACGACATTTGTTTTGGAGCAGAGGGTCACAACCGTGCAAGGCAGACATCTTTGTACTTGAAGAAACATGACGTAATGTAGCGTCGAGTGTAACTCCCAGCATGCCTGGCGAGTAACTCTTTTTATTGACAGCGTTCTTAATGTTTTCATGTTATCATGTTTATGCTTCCTTGTTATGTTTTTATCATGTTTATGTAAAGAGTTGTGAAGTGCTGTAAACGCAGATATCGGTTTGTACTTTTGTTAGATGTGACACCGTGACTGTGTATGGTGTGTCTGTGAATAAGCTCAGTGCATGTCGCTATGCACCTGCATGAGTCCTGTTTCCTGGTATGACAGTATATAAATAGGTGAACAAAGGTGGGTCTCTGTTGAACTTACCCAAGTCACTGATGCTGTTCAGTCTTATTATTGAGTCCACTCGTTCAAGTCAGTTTATGTGACCTATTTGAGACCTTAGAGCTAAATGACAAAAAACCTCTTTAGACAATACTTTAAGAGTCTAATTTTGCTATTAGGATACTGAAGGTTATGTAGGTTGGTGGGTGTGCAACCTCCTCCATTTGTCGAGAGCTCTATGAGTTCTATTTGCCCTTTTTTTTTTTCTTCTACTTTTTCTTTCTTTCCTCCTCCTTTGTTCTGGCAATTGTATTTTTTTTTCTTCTTAATCTTTTTTTCCTGTAATTATTTTTTCATAGCCGCCCACCACTATCACTGCTTGCAGTTATATTTCTATTTGGGTTTTGATCTATCTCATGCTTCATTTCCTTACCTGTTTTTTCATACACTTCCACCATTCACACACATCCTCTATACATGTCACACTTCATTTGCTCGCTGATACATTCCTTCACCATCTCCTTATATTCCTTCTCTGCTAACACACTGGTATTCAAACACCATACTCCACCTCCCTTCCCCTTTTGACTGTCTCCTAAATGAAATGTGATTGCTGCATGATTGTTATACCCGGTGAACACATGCTGTATGTTGCTTATTTCTTTTACAATGTCCAGCAGTACCAAACATAGATCTATCCTACTTTGTTTTAAAACCCCTTCCACTATTTGTCTCCTGGAGAATTCCCTTTTGTTTGCATTCTCTACCCTCTACACGTCAATCAAGCTATTGTCTTCCATCATTTGAAACAAAATCTTCTGTGCTGAGTCCTGCTTAAACATATCCACTCTATATACATCCAACTTGGTACAGAACACATTAAAATCCCCCACCAAAACACAATTACCTGTACAGTGTACCCCTATTGAATCAAAAAACTCCCTCTTCTCTCTTTCTCTATTAGGTGCATATACATTAATTAACCGAAATGTTACATTATTTACATCAAACTCTATCACAATCATCCTCCCTTTTCCATCATTTGATTTCATATTTGTTAAGTCCAGTGTATCTGCATCCCACCACCAGTCCACATATCTCTTTTGTTGCCCTCAGTAATTCCATCATTGTGACCCGGTCTTCTCCGATTAATTCCACCGCTACCGTCAGCTCCTTGCTGTAGGTCGGCTCCTCTGTTGCTGCCTCCTTCACATTTTCTCTCTCGCTGCTCCTCACTCTCTCCACCCGCTCCTTTTCCGTCTTGTCCTCCAAACTCTGTTTCTCCACCTCCTCCGCACTCTCCTTCTCCAATCGCTCTTCATTTTTCTTTATGCCATTCTCCGTTGTCCTTGTCATGTCGTCTGCCATTTCCTTAATCGTAGCCAATTTATCCGTCCGCAACATAAAAGTGAAAATATAATCCCCCAAACAGCAAAAAAGCTGTAGGGGGATCTAAAGAAACTACAATTCTTGAAAATCAAAACAATCCAAAACTAAATAGACAGAAAATATACGAAAAAACTGAAAAAAAAACAAACAAACACACGTCCACCTGCTCTCTGCTCAATCACTTCCTGGTTGGAAAACCAAAAAAGTGGGCGTGTCCCAAACCAGATCGGGCGTGTTCAGGGTGGTATGGCCGTAAGCCATTAGTGGCTGAGAAAGAAAGCCCTTTTATACCTGCACGGGCAAACGGCAGAACTTTCCTTCTTGTGCATATTTCTTCCTGCACGTGCGTTTAGCGCTTCTCGGCGCCGACACGCACACATGCAGGCAGCCTGCTATGGCACTATGAAGCTGTCAGCCCAAAGAGGAATTCCTAAAATGTTAGCCAGGTCCTTACCCACCACCATTGCTTAGCTTCCCTAGTTTCCAAATGACTGGATAGCCATCGTTTATGTACTGAGGGCTATTTCCCCTGAATTCGAGCGGTTTTGGTGGCTTTTTACGTCAGGATGGCCGAGCGGTCTAAGGCGCTGCGTTCAGGTCGCAGTCTCTTCTGGAGGCGTGGGTTCAAATCCCACTTCTGACACATCCTTTAAGGCACTGAGAGTGCCCAATATAAACCACCAGACCACCAAGGGGGTGTGGGGTTGACTTTAAACTATGTTCGGTCGATTACTCAGCATCTGAGACAAAGTCAAATGAAGATTTCACATAAAAGGGGTGTTTATTTTTTAACCTTATGACCAATCCCCAACATGGACAAGTCTATCAGAGCCGCATGTTTTACGAGCAAACTATAACGTTGTACAAATATGTAGAATTTAAATATATAATCCAGTCAAAAAGCAACGCACTTCCAAAAAAAAGCCATTCGTGTGAATGCGTGAATTGTTAGGCTTTTCGCTGCTCCCAACATAAAGGCATGTGCAAGTCGATCAGACAATAATTACAATTATGTATTCTGTTAAGTGAATGTGTCATCGAGATGTATTCCCTTGGTGTGAAAGACAATTTTTGGCCTTATACGTTCAGCTGCAACCATGGCAGTCTTAATAGTAATACCAATACATTTCATTTGTAAAGCGCTTCTCTAAGTAAAAACAGTCTATTAGCGACCCGTGCACACATGTTAGCCTGGTCCTTTCCCACCAAGAGAGAAACAATAACAAAATGTACATTTTTAACAGTGTTGAATGTATTGAAAAAAAAAATGAATTCTCATCTCTTCTTTGCGCAACGCAACGTTGCACATATGGCATTTGTACTACTTTAATTAATAATCGTATTGCTCTTGTGCATCATAGATTTGAAATATTTTAGATTTTATCTGATCTAATTTCATTTTTTCTCTTATTTTGCACATTTACGCGGTCGGCGGGTTTACATTTCGTTGTAGCCTACTGTGTACTGACATGAATAAAACCAAACTAAACTTTGAATCGAGGTCCACGGGATTGTCTAAGATTGGTGATGCTGATAATTGGAGGAGGCTTTTGTGCGAGCGCCAAGATGGTGGCCGGGCTTGCCACATAACCTTCTCCGGAGCAGGTTAGGTGTGCGGGCATATGCTATTTTCCAAGATATAGGTGGTGCTTTTATACATTTTCTTCTGTTATCTCAAACATAACCTTCCCTGGAGCAGGTTAGGTGTGCAGTGTGATTGGTGATGCTACTTTCCAAGATAATTGATTCGTCAGTAGGTAGTGCTTTTATACATTTTCTTCTGTTACCTCAAACGTAACCTTCTCCGGAGCAGGTTAGGTGTGCAGGTGATTGGTGATGCTACTTTCCAAGACAATTATATCGTCAGTAGGTGGTGCTTTTATACATTTTCTTCTGTTATCTCAAACATAACTTCTGGATAGGGGTTGGACTCTATTCTTCTCCGGAGCTCCCCAGGGTGAGAGGCGCAAGGTGGTGTGGGGATACATTTTTCTGTTAGTCCCCGGCTAAGTGCCTCTATGTTGGAGTTTACCCCAGTGTGACGTGAGGGTGATGCTATTTTCCATGGGGATAATTGATGTTGTCTGTAGCACCAAACAGCAGTTGGTGCTTTATGGCCTGTTATCTCAAACAGACCCTGGATGGAGCCTTGTATGGGGCTCCTGAGGGGGGACTCTGTAGTCTTGCTGGGGGACTTCAAAGCACATGTGGGCAATGATGGAGACACCTGGAGAGGCGTGATTGGGAGGAACGGCCTCCCCGATCTGAACCCGAGTGGTGGCTTGTTATTGGACTTCTGTGCTAGTCATGGAATGGCCATAACGAACACCATGTTCGAACATAAGGATGCTCATAAGTGTACCTGGTACCAGAGCACCCTAGGCAGAAGGTCGATGATCGATTTTGTTATCGTATCATCGGACCTGAGGCCATATGTTTTGGACACTCGGGTGAAGAGGGGGCAGAGCTGTCAACTGATCACCATCTGGTGGTGAGTTGGGTCAGGTGGCGGGGGAAGCCTCTGGACAGACCTGGTAAGCCCAAGCGTGTAGTGCGGGTGAACTGGGAACGTCTGGAGGAGTCCCCGGTCCGGGAGGCCTTCAACTCACACCTCCGGCAGGGAGGGGGCTTCTCTGGCATCCCTGTGGAGGCGATTCTAAAATGGCACGGGGGGCATTGAACCGGAGTGGGCGATGTTCAAAGCCTCCATTGCTAAAGCTGCGTCTGAGAGTTGTGGTCTCAAAGTCTTAGGTGCCTCAAGGGGCGGTAACCCTCGAACATCCTGGTGGACACCGGTGGTCAGGGGAGCCGTCCGATTGAAGAAGGAGGCCTTCCGGGACATGCTGTCCCGGGCGACTCCGGAGGCAGTTGCAAGGTACCGACAGGCCCGAAGGACTGCAGCCTCGGCCGTGGCAGAAGCAAAGCAGCGGGTGTGGGAGGAGTTCGGAGAAACCATGGAGAAGGACTTTCGGCTGGCGCCAAAGCGGTTTTGGAAGACCATCCGACACCTCAGGAGGGGAAAGCAGGGAACCATTCAAGCTGTATACAGTAAGGATGGGACGTTGTTGACCTCAACTGACAAGGTGATTGGGAGGTGGAAGGAGCACTTTGAGGAACTCCTGAACCCGACAAACCCACCCTACATAGTAGAGACAGGGCTGGAGCTTCCAATATAAACCACTAATGGTTAGTGTGGTTAACAATTTCTTTGGATGGGGGATCAGCATCAATCTCCCTGGCGGAGGTCACTGAGGTAGTCAAACAACTCCACAGTGGCAAAGCCCCAGGGGTTGATGAGATCCGCCCAGAAATGCTGAAGGCTTTGGGTGTTGAGGGACTGTCATGGATGACACGTCTTATCAACATTGCGTGGAAGTCGGGGACTGTACCTAAGGAGTGGCAGACCGGGGAGGTGGTTCCCCTGTTCAAAAAGGGGGACCGGAGAGTGTGTGCCAACTACAGAGGCATCACATTACTCAGCCTCCCCGGGAAAGTATTCTCCAGGGTGCTGGAAAGGAGGGTTCGACCGATAGTCGAACCTCGGATTGAGGAGGAACAATGCGGTTTCCGGCCTGGTCGTGGAACAACGGACCAGCTTTTTACCCTCTCGAGGACCCGACCCCGGACAAAGCGGATGACGATGATGATGATGATGATGATGTAGCCTACTGTATACTGACATGAATAAAACCAAATTAAACTTTGAATCGAGGTCCACAAGATTGTCTATGATTGATGATGCTATTTTCCAAGATAATTGATTCGTCAGTAGGTGGTGTTTTTATATATTTTGATCTGTTATCTCAAACATAACCTTTTCCGGAGCAGGTTAGGTGTGCAGCGTGATTGGTGATGCTATTTTCCAAGATAATTGATTCGTTAGTAGGTGGTGCTTTTATACAATTTCTTCTGTTATCTCAAACATAACCTTCTCCGGAGCAGGTTAGGTGTGCAGGGTGATTGGTGATGCTATTTTCCAAGATAATTGATTCGTCAGTAGGTGGTGCTTTTATACATTTTCTTCTGTTATCTCAAACATAACCTTCTCCGGAGCAGGTTAGGTGTGCAGCGTGATTGGTGATGCTATTTTCCAAGATAATTGATTCGTCAGTAGGTGGTGCTTTTATACATTTTCTTCTGTTATCTCAAACATAACCTTCTCCGGAGCAGGTTAGGTGTGCAGCGTGATTGGTGATGCTATTTTCCAAGATAATTGATTCGTCAGTAGGTGGTGCTTTTATACATTTTCTTCTGTTATCTCAAACATAACCTTCTCCGGAGCAGGTTAGGTGTGCAGCGTGATTGGTGATGCTATTTTCCAAGATAATTGATTCGTCAGTAGGTGGTGCTTTTATACATTTTCTTCTGTTATCTCAAACATAACCTTTTCCGGAGCAGGTTAGGTGTGCAGCGTGATTGGTGATGCTACTTTCCAAGATAATTGATTCGTCAGTAGGTGGTGCTTTTATACATTTTGATCTGTTATCTCAAACATAACCTTTTCCGGAGCAGGTTAGGTGTGCAGCGTGATTGGTGATGCTTTTCCAGTAAAAGGGTCCAGTAGGTGGTGCTTTTATACATTTTGATCTGTTATCTCAAACATAACCTTTTCCGGTTAAGTTGCTATGCCGATTTACCCCAGTAAAAAGGGGCTAACCCAAAATCCTGCTGTATAGCATAGATCTCTGGTCCTTGTAGCCATGCCAATTCTCCTGCCACATGGCAACTAGGGACCAGGGCTTAAATAGCTTTCCCTGACCGGGAATCGAACCCGGGCCGCGGCGGTGAAAACGCCGAATCCTGACCACTAGACCATCAGGGAGGCCTTGCGTTTGCTACTTAAGAAGGGTGCTGGTGAGTTGGACAAGCAGATGACGGGCAAGGGGGATTTAGGGTCTATAGCTATGGCACTATGAAGCTGTCAGCCCAAAGAGGAATTCCTAAAATATTAGCCAGGTCCTTAGCCACCACCATTACCTAGCTTCCCTAGTTTCCAAATGACTGGATAGCCATCGAAAACCTCTGCCTTCACTGCCACCTTTCTGGCAGCGCACCCGACCCCCTTTGTTTTTCCCGCGGGTGGTGAGCCCACGGGACGGAGAAGGAAAAATGTTGGTGTTGTCCACATTGCTTTTTCGGTCTATTCCGTGGCAAGCCCGGCCACCAGGCGCTCGCTGACGGGTCCTCCTCCTGGGCCTGGCTCCAGAAGGGGACCCCGGGCTTCCTCCGGGCCGGGTATCATCCTCTCTTTTTGTTCTTTCCATGAGGGTTTTTGAACCATTCTTAGTCCGGCCCCTCGCCCGAGACCAATTTGCCATGGGAGACCCTACCAGGAACACAAGGTTCCAGACAACACAGCCCCCAGGTTCATAGGGACACACAAACCTCTCCACCACAATAAGGTGATGGCTCCCTTAGGGATAGGGTGAGAAGTTCAGCCATTCGTGAGGGACTCGGAGTAGAGCCGCTGCTTCTTTGCGTAGAAAGGAGCCAGTTGAGGTGGTTCGGGCATCTAGTAAGGATGCCACCTGGCCGCCTCCCTAGGGAGGTGTTCCAGGCACGTCCAGCTGGGCGGAGGCCGCGGGGCAGACCTAGGACCAGGTGGAGGGATTATATCTCCACACTGGCCTGGGAACTTCTTGGAATCCCCCAGTCAGAGCTGGTAAATGTGGCCCGGGAAAGGGTAGTTTGGGATGCCCTGCTGGAACTGCTACCTCCACGACCCGACCCCGGACAAAGCGGATGAAGATGATGATGATGATGATGATGATGATGATGAACTCTGGCAAGTATTGTGTTCATTCTAAAGCATCTATTGAGTTGTATAAGCAGTGTTTACCTTCTGGTAGAGGTCATGCCACCTCTTTTGTATAGGGGAAGGCCTATTGGGTTGCTACGCAACGCTGTAAGGAGAGGACGCTGGCGTTGTTTGTTCGCCGCTTTTCCACAGCATTTTCTCAAATTTATTGTCTGTATATTATTTAATTTTCTTTATTTCATGCTGATTGCATTACTCTTAATTCGTTAAATATGTAGCTCTCAAAGCTTTAGTTCTTTTCTCTCGCTATTTTTCCCCTAAGGGACACTTGTTTTTATCCTAGCTAACTTCGGCTAGCCGTCGCTAGGGATTTGTTATCGTGGTTGCTAGACTGACAGGCTAGCCTTGCCTTGGACTCTACAACTTGTTTCTGCTAACCGGGCCGGTAATTGCAGCTGGCATCTTCTCTACCTGGCATGGCACCGGGGTACTCCTTTGATGAACTGCATAGTTTTAATAACCACAACATTCCGACCTGCTCCTCATTAATCAAGGAACTTGGACTACGTCGCCGACCCAGCTACGTCCTCAGAGGTTCCGGACGACTGTTTTTTCCTCTAGAGTCGAAGCACTCCATTCCCTCCATCAGGACGAAAAGGCCCATCTGTAACTAACGCACTTCTACTAGAAGTTCTACATATGTTGGTGCTAATTTGAACAATCTAATACCCTTAGTTAAATCTGACAGTTATTTGGCATCGGTCTCGTCCCCCACCCATAACAACACTGTTAGGTTTGCGCTGCTGAATACACGCTCGCTCAACAACAAGGCTGTATTTATAAATGAGGTTGTCACAGATCACGAAGTTGACTTTATGTGTCTAACAGAAACCTGGCAGCAAGTTAATGACTTTGTGCTGCTCAATCAAGCTACCCCTCCAGGCTACGTTTACCTGCAAAAGCCTAGATCTTGGGGGCGGGGTGGTGGACTCGGTGTTCTTCACCGTACTGACTTCAAGATTAAGCTGATTGACGTCAACAATGTGACGTCATTTGGATGCCTTGTATTTTAATTGGTCGGTTCTCCAGCAACGCAAGTGGTGCTCGTCTACCGGCCTCCAAAAACATCTTGTGTTTCTCTCTGAGCTGTCTGAAGTACTTTCTTGTATCTGTACCATGTCGACATCTACTTTATTGTTGGGAGACTTTAACATCCATGTAGATTCCCCCAGCTCTGCATTTGCAGTGGAATTTATTGCCCTCCTTGATTGTTTTAATCTAACTCAGCATGTTCAATTCCCCACTCATAATGAAGGCCATATTCTAGACCGGGTGTGCTCCACTGGCCCTGACCCCTCCAACCTCCGTGGCCTGGATCTTACCATCTCCGATCATCAAGCTATATTCTTTGATGTTAAAATACCGGCCATAAGGAGGCGAGAACAGCGGCCCTTTATCTATAGAAACATCAAAAATATTAATACTGCTGCCCTTGTTAGCAAACTCGAACTGCAAAACCTCCCCCTGCCTCTGACCTCCTCTGTTGATGATCATTTACTACATTATAGTACCCTGCTCTCTTCTACCCTGGACACACTTGCTCCCCTCAAGTCAAGAAATGTGTCATTCTCCCAACCTGCTCCCTGGTACACCTCTGAGCTTCGTTCTATGAAGGCTAAAGGTCGTCAGCTGGAGAGACTTTAAAAAAAAAAAAAAAAAAACGAGTCTCACTGTTCATGTAGAAATCTACAATGGCCATATCAAACATATAAGGATGCACTCTGTCAGGCCAAAAACAAATATTATTCTGATCTCATTGATAAGGGCAAAGCTGATCCTAGAAAGCTATTTAACACAATCAACAAATTGCTGTGTCCACTGGATAACTCCTCCCTCTTGGGGTTTACAAAAGTCTGCACCAGGTTCCTGGATTTTTTCCAATCGAAAGTCGAAGCTAATTATAACCAGCTCCAGCCCTCATCCATGCCAGTGTAGCAGACTGACACTGGTTAGCTACATATATATACGATAAAGTCCTTGAATAATTCAGAAGACGGAGACACGGGCTGATCTGTTGTTGTTTATTCTGTAAAACAACGATAGGGCAGGTCAAAACACGGAGGGACACCGCACTCTCTGGCATCTACAACGTGGTATACCAATTAGCGTTTAGCTACAATGGCGATTCAACTAATTCCCACATTGGATAAATCGCTCTTAATATGCTAACTAACTTAACACATGACGATTTAATACAATTATAAACATTTGCAACAACCTTACATTACTACAATAACAACAACAACAGTTTATACTACATTTTACAAAATTCACCCAGAGAGCATGTAATCGCAGCTTACCAAACACAAGAAAGTCAAGGGGTGTGTCCCACCAATTAGCGCCCCATCAACAACAAAACCCAGACCAACAGGACCCAACATTTTAACATATACAATTTATTACAAGGTTTTGACGAAGTTCACCACAAAAATAACACATGGGATAATACACTGTTACACCAGCTATTCCGCTACTGGCTGTATCCACTAAAATGACCCTTCCTGTTAAATGCAATCTCAACACTTTTAAGCCTGTTGATGCTGCGTTTATCTCTGCTCTGGTCACCCGATCGAAATCTTCTACTTGCACACTTGACCCTATGCTTGTCTCCCTAGCTGCTCAACTACAGTCCCATATGTCTCACCATGAGTGGTATGAACCTATGCAATCTGAGTTCCAGGTTAAACACAGCACAGAAACGGCTCTTGTCAAGACCATCAATGATCTTTTCTTGGCAGCTGACTCTGGCAACC
>JAPMUY010001756.1:0-10277 GCA_026901105.3 Galaxias olidus
AGAGAGAGAGAGAGAGAGAGAGAGAGAGAGAGAGAAAGGTGACAGGACAGGACGAGGCAAAACATGTAATTGTGTCCCAGCTCCAGTCTGTCCTGGCCTCCACACTGATGACCAACCCTGCTCCCCCACCAGGCCCTCGTCTCAATGGGGGTCTACAGACCTTCACAGTCCAGTGGACACTGGACCCCCATCAGGCCTGAGGTGGGAGCTTCCAGTACCTCATGGACTGGGGAGGGTACGGGCTGAGAAGAGGAGCTGGGTCCATCAGGCCTAAGGTGGGAGGCTCCAGTATCTCATGGACTGGGGAGGGTACGGGCTGAGAAGAGGAGCTGGGTCCCGTCGCTCCGGGTCAATCCTTCCATCAGGACCACAGCCTCGGCCGCACGTCAGGAGAGACTCCTTCGGGGGCGGGTCCTGCCAGGGGCTGGATGCTCCTCCAACCAGCAGAGGGCTGTCAGGGGCTGGATGCTCCTCCAACCAGCAGAGGGCTGTCAGGGGCTGGATGCTCCTTCAACCAGTAGAGGGCTGCCAGGGGCTGGATGCTCCTCCAACCAGCAGGGGGCTGCCAGGGGCTGGATGCTCCTCCAACCAGCAGAGGGCTGTCAGGGGCTGGATGCTCCTTCAACCAGTAGAGGGCTGCCAGGGGCTGGATGCTCCTCCAACCAGCAGGGGGCTGCCAGGGGCTGGATGCTCCTCCAACCAGCAGGGGGCTGCCAGGGGCTGGATGCTCCTCCAACCAGCAGGGGGCTGCCAGGGGCTGGATGCTCCTTCAACCAGCAGGGGGCTGCCAGGGGCTGGATGCTCCTCCAACCAGCAGAGGGCTGTCAGGGGCTGGATGCTCCTTCAACCAGTAGAGGGCTGTCAGGGGCTGGATGCTCCTCCAACCAGCAGGGGGCTGCCAGGGGCTGGATGCTCCTTCAACCAGCAGTGGGCTGTCAGGGGCTGGATGCTCCTTCAACCAGCAGAGGGCGGTGGTGTGTCAGCCAGTCTGTAACATCAACTCCTCCACGCCATCACCATCGTTACTCTCATGGTTTGTAATGTTTCTCGTATATGTTCACTGTGTTTGTGGTACTAGTTACCCTATTGAATTGGACTCATTTCTAGTAGTAAATATTCACTGCGTTTTTGAATACCCTTTGTTCAGTCATTCGATTAGTGTGTCAAAGTAAAATCACGCCTTTCTTTCCTAGATTCATTTTGTTAGCGAGTCATGTTTTCCTTGTGTGTGCCAGCATTGTTTTTGGGTTTACACAGGAAACTTTGGTTATCAGTCTGCAACTGAGTTTGATAGTGTAGTGAACATTGGCGTTTGTGACAACGAGTTGAAGTTTCAACATGATTATAATTTATGAAACAACCAAAAGTAACCAAAACCAACAATGGAGTGCTAGGATGTGTAGGAGTCAGTGTGTGCAATGCATGGATGAGTATCAGGGAGAGCATACATAACAGGTAACTGTCAAGTCCTTTATTCAACTAATATATAAGCAACACTAAACAAAACAATGGAGTTTGTAAATAAGAGGAATCAGCAAGAATGCGATGGATATCAATGTGTTGAGGAGGTATTGGAAGGTGCAGAAACTAAGGTTTTGGTGGTGGTGGAGCTAACAAGCATGTGAGAGCAGAGCCAAAGAGCCACAGCCACAGCCAAAGTGAGATGGCCGTCAGCAGAGCCGTAATGGAATAGCTGGAACGGAACTCTCGGTGGTGTTGTGTCTCACTGCATTGTGTGAAAAGCTTTGGAGAACCACACTGCACTGTGCTAGACTAGCTGAATGGATAACCATCCCACTCCTTCACCAACCTGAGTTTGTGGATAAGGCGGTGGCACTCTCACATCCTGACTCTCACTCAGTCTCAGCTGCTGTTGAAGCAACAGAACATAACAGCAGATAACACATTATTTCCATTGTGTTGATTGTTGTCTTACTGAATTAGTTAGCTAGGTACCACCAGACGCCGAAATGACAAGCGGACCCTCTTTCTCGTGCTCAAACAAAATGTGTGCGTGCCAAGTAATGTGAAGCAGATCTGGCCCTACAAACATAGGACCCATAACGTAGCACGCTTTTTTTATCAACAATATCTTGTTGTTCATGCGAGTTTTATGCATGTTTGGAATGTCAGATTAATAGGTCATGGGCTTCTTTTATTATTTCTAAATGTTTTATTGTTCTTACAAAAAATAAAGGATCCAGGGCTATTCAGAAAACATCCAGGCCTAACAACGTCCCTGGCCGACAGGGCCTGACACACAGGTGTGCCCTATCAGTGGTAACGAGCAGCCCACCACCTGGCAGCACACTGCAATCAAGCAGCCAGTGGGATGGCCGCCACTCACACTCCTCTCTCCCAGAGAACAGCAGCTGCTTCCAGTGGACTTCAGGGTCATGTCACTGGATGACAAGGTGAGGGGGGCACCAGCAGGGACACCAGTGAAAGGTCTTGAAGGTGAAAAGGACCAGTGCTCCTGTCAGTACAGAGGCCTTCCTAGACTCACCTCTCTCTACAATAATACCATGTAAAGAGGGATACACTGTAAGATGTGTGTTTGTATGTGTTGATTTAATTCCATGTAAAGAGGGATCAACTGGGTGGTATTTTAAACTTTTTTATTCATGAAGTGACTTCCCAAAAAAAGTTACAAGTTGACGTAAAAACCATAGAAATTAAAGATATACAAAATACAAAAATGTCAAAAGGTGAGTAGGGAACTGATAATAATTCAATTGCAGAGGCAATAAACAGAGCAAGGGTTTGACTTCTTTCTTTGCCACAACACAAGGTGATGTTCAATGACCGAACACAGAGGAAACACAGGACAAGGTTTACACACACTGGTGAAATCAATGAAGCAAATGAAAGGTTCCAAATCACCAGTGAAACAAAAAAAGCAAAAAACATTCAAATATTTACAAACATATCAACTGATTTAAAGTTTTAAAGTGTTTTTAAAAGCTTCTGAAAAGCAGCCACAGACTCTGTATTCTTTATAAGTAAGAGGAGACCGTTCCAGAGAGTGGATCAATAACAGCTAAGGTACGGCCTATCTTAGTTAAGACCTTTGACCTTGACACTGGCAATAGGCCTTGATCAGAAGATGTAAGACGTCTAACAAATGCTGTATAAGGTAGGGTCAGCCCGTGCAATGCCTTGTAGGCAATTCTGCATTCAACAGGTAATGAAGAGTGTCCAACACTGGTGTAATGTGGGACCTAGCATATGTATTGTAAGGTGTGTGTGTGTCCTCCAGGATTACCATGTAAAGGTGATGGACTGTATGGTGTGTGTGTGTTTGTTTGCATGTGGGTGAGTGACTGTCTGTGTGTGTGTTTTCATTAAGGATTACCATGTAAAAGGGTGTATGCTGTAATGTGTGTGTGTGTAGCTCTAACATTTCCATATAGAGGGATATATGTAAGTATTGTATGTGTGTGTGTGTTCCAGGAATACAACGTGAAAGATGGTTTTACGGAATGTGAGTGTGTAAAGATAATAACAATACATTACATTTAAAGGCACCTCTCTAGACTCCCAAGGTCACAGTGCATGACATAAAAAATCCAGATCAAACAATCTCCACTTTAAGATGCACTAAACAAAGGACAGATAATTGGGAATGGAGGCAGGGGACATCAAGGAACATCGCAAGATCACCAGAGTAAAGAGCTACACAACCACACACACAAAGTGTCAGGCATAGGAAGGAGTGAGCTTGTTTAAACAGAAGAGTTTGGATGAGCTTCTTGAATGTTGTTCTAGTGTCAGACTGTGGCTGGGTGAGAGTTCCAGAGTCTGGGAGCAGAACAGCTGAATGCCCCATGGACTGGAAAGGGGGTACTCCTGGAGGAGGTTGGAAGGGGCCAGGTGAGGGGTGTGTGTGTGTGTGTGTGTGTGTGAGGGGGGGGGTTAGGGTTTTCTCCTCCAGCTGTAAATGTCCTGGAGGCAAAGGGTGAGGGTTGGTGAGGGGTGTGGAAGGGGGGGAAGGTGGTGGAGGGTTCAGAGGAGAGGTAGAGCTGGCTGTCATCAGCACAGCAATGAAACTGGACACCATGACAACGGAGGATCCTTCCCAGGGGGAGACAGGAGCAAAGAGAATATACTATAAGGTGTGCGTGTGTGTGTGTGTGTGTGTGTGTGTGTGTGTGTGTGATCTTTTAGTAATACCATGTCAAGGGGATATACTGTAAGCTGGTGTGTGTGTGTGTGTTCTATCAGTAATACCATGTAAAGGGTGACGTACTGACTGTGAGGTGTGTGTGAGTGTGTGTGATCCTCCAGGACTCTCCTCTACCTCTGACACAGAGACACTGAGGAGTCCTCCCTCCACCAAACCCTAAACCCAGGGTAGAGGGGTTCAGTGAATGTGGAGTGGAAGGTGTGTAGGAGGGTCAGTGTGTCAATGGAGACTCTGTAGAAGGACAGAGTGCCACCATGACAGTCCAGATACACTCCTACTCTGGTGGAGCCGAAGGGCCTCACAGGTAGACCAGTCCTCTTCACATTGTGCCAGACAGTGTAACTGTTATCATTACAGTACAGAATCCAGGACTTGTTATTGAATCCAAGCCCACAGTCATCACCCCCTCCTCTCCTGTTGATTCCTCTATATGTCACTCCTATATAAACCCATCCTCTCCACTCTACCTCCCAGTACCAGCGTGACCCAGTCAGACCCTCTCTACACAGAACCTGTGGATAGGAGTCAAATCTCTCTGGGTGATCAGGATACGGCTCCTCCTCTCTCCTCCATGTCACCTTTCTGTTCTCCTCAGACAGAGAGAGGTTTCTGTGTGCTGTGTTTGGGTCCAGTGTGAGATCACAGGCATCTGATGGAGACCAAGACACAGTATATTACTAATCATCATCATTCACTGGACAATTCATCTCTCACACACACACACACACACTGGGCAAAAACATACATGAACTCAACCCTCCGCTCATCCTCTCTCCCCTCTGCCCCCCTCTGCCCTCCTCTCCCCTCCTCTGTCCTCCTCTCTCCGCTCTGTCCATCTGTCTCCCCTCTGTCCCCCTCTTATTGAAGTTTTCAATATCACTAGTGTCACTAGAATGAAAAAACTGATAATATCACAAAACCATGAAAACATAGAGGAACACACTGAACCTGAAGGCCCCAGCATTAAAGAATGTGAGCTCACTGGGGCTGTACAGTACTAGGCACTGAACAACATGCTCATTATAAAAGATATGGCTTAAACGTCGTCAAAAATAATGAAGGCCCAAAAGGCTTTGCCACCATTAGAGCCGAGCTCCAGAAGGTACCGTGACAGGTGGGAGGGGAAACCCTTGATTGACAGGGATGAGCTTGGCAAAGAACATCATGGTGGCAAATGGAAGATGATGACCTAAGAGGGGGGTCAAGGTTCAGATGTGCCTATAGTGTTCTAAAATATATATAAACTGAACCCCGGGGCGAGTCCCACAGACGCTCCACGGACCGCCTCGGCTGTTGTTAACTTTTGTTGAACAATAAAGCATCAAAGAATACCTTTGACTCCAGTCTTCCTCGTTTTTATATTCAGGTATCTCTCGAGTTTGTCCACAACACTCTGTCCTCCTCTCTCCCCCTTTCTCCCCTCTGTCCCCCCCTCTCCCCTCTCCTCTCCCCTCTGTCCTCCTCTCTCCCCTCTGTCATACTTTAATGTCCCCCTATGCTATGGGGAAATATTACTGAGGTTGGTTATTAACTGAAGTGTTATTATCATAAACTGTCAAACTTTTTTACTCATTTTTAGCTATCTATATTAAATAATTATTGTTGTGGCTTGAGAGAATCCTGTCTATCATTCTTTTGTAAAAATTTAAGAAGGAAATTGAGAACATCTCATGCAGGCATTATGCCCTGGAGGAGATTACAGGCCGTTCTGGTGAGCGTTCATTTATAAATGATGCAATGGTGGCTCGTATCTCTCGAATTATTTTCCATAACACTCTGTCCTCTCTCCTCTCTGTCCTCCTGTCTAATCTCTATCCCCCTACCTCCCCCTGTCCCCCTCTTTCCCCCCTGTCCCCCTATCCTCTTCCCTCTCACCCCTCTGTCCTCCTCTCCTTCCTCTCTCTCCTCTTTCCTAGGGCTGGGGTGATTTATTGATTACAGAAATACGTTGATTTGCACAACGTGCGTTATCGAGTCTCAACTTAGTCAAAGAAGAAGAAGGTATGGTTTCCCACGGAGAATAGGTGGCGGGTAAGGTAGGCTAGATATCCCTAAATGTGTACTCTAATAATATTAGAAATAATGATGATCTATAACATTATTTTCATTTTCAATAAAAACATGATCAATAACAGTATTTGAATTGACTAATGTAACGTTATGTAACGGAGTGTTTAAATGTGTGGAATTTCTAACTACCCGCGACAGCCATAGCTGTGCATTATTGTTTCCAATTAGTGCATAGAATAGCTCATATGAATATAATTACGTTGTCCTCAAATTCTTCAACCTTCCAATGGATTTTCTAAATGTTCTTCATTGCCCCCATGTACAAAGTAAGTTCTGCACCGCTGCTTACGTAACGTTAAATGGGGCCAATTCCAATCCCTTAAAGTTGCCGACTTCTCCTCGGCACTCACCACTTATCCTCGACGTGAACGCGCGCCGCCATATTGAGTGTCATTCCAGTTGCTTATAAGCGAAGAGCGAGTGGCTACATGTAACCTTCTATACCTCCTCCAGCGAAGGGCGCATCAAAGCTGACTTTTAACAGAATCTGCCCCAGAATTCTTTGCGATGAATGACGAACACAGGTTGAAAAGTTCTTCACCATTTCAAATTAACCGTTTTCGTTCTCTCCATTACTACAAATTAGCTAGAACCGATTTATTTTTTAACTATTTAACTTAGGTAGCTTTATGCTAAAATATAGCGTAGCAAATAGTTTATATTCAAAAGTTAACCAAATATAACTTACATGTTCATTTAGAGCAAGTACACAACGAAAACGTATTCTTCTCATAATCTTCCCATGGGTTATTCGGAGTAATTGAAGAAAGTAAAAGCCACACGCTACTGCTGTAAAACTTTCCATTGTTATTGGTTTCTTCTTGCTGGTGAAGGACGAGTCGGTTCCAATTTGAAAAGTTAAGTCCCACCTCGCCTCCCTGCCTCTCCATCAAGTGTCCACTCGATGATGACGAATAAAACGTCACAAAAGTGAACACTCGCGGACGAACCTTCATGAAGTACCCTTCTTTAACATCGATTGGAATCGACCCCATGCGTTACCTAAAGTTGTTATTCGGCCGTTTTATATTTTCTTAATTTATTTTTTGTTTACTTTAACGTCTGTGTGTGAGTAAGAAATTACTTAAATTAACGATAGACGGTTGTTACACTTCGAAGACAATTTTATAATCTTAATCTTGACATCACGTTTGCCAGGCATGGGGATGAACAATATTGTAGAATGTAATTGAAAGTATACCCATGTTTAAAGACTAGTTACATGCTCATCGTTCACTGCAGTCAATACTCACATTTTGTGAAGCCACGTTTGATCCTGAACTCTCCACCATGATCCACCCTGCAGGGACAAACAGAACCACAGACAGTGACTGAGTTACGTGGAACCATTTCACCACAGGCTCATACAGTAAGGACCTAGCTTGTCATGCACCAAAACAAAAATGTATGCATTTAGCATGTTTAAATTGCGGGAAAATAAAATAAGGAATACAAATGTGATGGGCAGAAAATACATTTTCTCTAAACAAGTGTCTTGAAATGGAACACAGATGTTCCATTCCATACAAGTATATTTTTAGAAGATGTAAAACGTATACACTAAACCTGCACCAAGACTCTGATGCACGGTCAGCTTTAACCTTTCCTCATGTGGGGGAGATACATCATTTAATTTTGAACATGAATAATACATTGAAACTTTAACTGCTGTTGGCTTAAGAGAGATACTGTTTCATCTTTAATATGAGTGCCTGAGAGTAATGTTAGAACTTAGAACCTACCAATATTATAATATTAAATCACTAAAAAAAGAACTGTTTCCAATAAAAACGCAAAAACTAAATACTATAAATAAAGACTCTGAAAAGACTACAGCGATCAATATTAAAATTATTATTCAATAATTATATGAGAAAAGTTCATTGTAATCGAGACTACAACTTAATCATGACCATGGTGACTGAGATATAGCTGGACATTTACTTTCTATCAAATCACTTTACAGTAAAGTTTTCTTCATCACTCATTCACTAGATAACAAAACTTAGGAAAGATGCATATACAGTGCATTCGGAAAGTATTCATACCCCTTCACTTTTTCCACATTTTATTATGTTACAGCCTAATTTCAAAATGGATTAAATAAAATAAAAAAATCTCAACATTCTACATACAATACCGCATAATGACAAAGTGAAAAAAGTTTTTTTGAATTTTTGCAAATGTATTAAAAATTTTAATTATAAATATCACATGTACATAAGTATTCACACCCTTTGCTGTGACACTCAAAATTGAGCTCAGGGGCATCTCCTTTCCACTGATCATCCTTGACGTTTCTACAACTTGATTGGAGTCCACCTATGGTAAATTCAATTGATTGGACATGATTTGGAAAGGCACACATCTGTTTATATAAGGTCCCACAGTTTACAGTGCATGTCAGAGCACAAACCAAGTTATGATGTCCAAGGAATTGTCTGTAGACCTCCGAGACAGGATTGTATCGAGCCACAGATCTGGGGAAGGGTACAAAAATATTTCTGCAGCATTGAAGGTCCCAATGAGCACAGTGGTCTCCATCATTCGCAAATGGAAGAAGTTTGGAACCACCAGGACTCTTCCTAGAGCTGGCCGCCCGGCCAAACTGAGCAATCGGGGGAGAAGGGCCTTGGTCTGGAAGGTGACCAAGAACCCGATGGTCACTCTGACAGAGCTCCAGTGTGCCTCTGTGGAGATGGGAGAACCTTCCAGAAGGACAACCATCTGTGCAGCACTCCACCAATCAGGCCTTTATGGTAGAGTGGCCAGACGGAAGCCACTCCTCAGTAAAAGGCACATGACAGCCCACGTGGAGTTTGCATGGAAGCATGGTGGTGGCAGCATCATGCTGTGGGGGTGTTTTTTAGCGGCAGGAACTGGGAGACTAGTTAGGATAGAGGGAAAGATGAATGCAGCAATGTACAGAGAGATCCTTGATGAAAAGTGCTCTGGACCTCAGACTGGGGCGAAGGTTCACCTTCCAACAGGACAACGACCCTAAGCACACAGCCAAGATAACAAAGGAGTAGCTTCGGGACAAGTCTGTGAATGTCCTTGAGTGGCCCAGCCAGAGCCCAGACTTGAACCCGATTGAACATCTTTGGAGAGATCTGAAAATGGCTGTGCACCAACGCTCCCCATCCAACCTGATGGAGCTTGAGACAATCTGTAAAGAAGAATGGGAGAAACCGCCCCAAAATAGGTGTGCCAAGGTTGTAGCATCATACTCAAGAAGACTTGAGGCTGTAATTGCTGCCAAAGATGCTTCAACAAAGTATTGAGTAAAGGGTGTGAATAATTATGTACGTGATATTGAATTTTTTTATTTTTAATACATTTGCAAAAAATTGTAAAAAAAAATTTCACTTTGTTATTATGTGTTATTGTGTGTGTAGAATGTTGAGAATTTTTTTTTATTTAATCCATTATGGAATTAGGCTGTAACATAATAAAATGTGGAAAAAGTGAAGGGGTATGAATACTTTACGGATGCACTGTATATATACAGTATATTTATATATATATATATATATATAGAGAGAGAGAGAGCATTCAGGCCAATTTGTTGAGTATTTCAGCCCATTTTGGTCTGCCAGAAGCATTCCATAGGGCTGAGCACTTTGCCATGGTGAGTGATTCAGCCTAGAGAGAGTTGCATTGTCTTAAATTGCTTTTTTGGCATCAGTGGTTGAAAACAAACTCAGTGTGTGTGGCACACTTTATGTGGGTTGGTAGAATGATGGCAGAATCTGACACTTCTTCTCCCTCTGGATCTATTGTGACATATGAAAGATCCTGTTCCTGCTCATCTGGCTCATCTTGTTCCTCTGAAACAACTGTGATATTGAACTCTTCAAATGCTTTTGCGAAGTTGGATGCATTGTCAGTTACAGTAGCCACAATAATGTCAGTTGTGAGTCCATATTCTGAATGGATTTCCTCGAGAAGTTCTGCAATGCGATTATAGGTATGTGGACTGGGGAAACACCTGCAAGCAAGAGAAGCTGATGCCCGTTTT
>JAPMUY010001757.1:0-75000 GCA_026901105.3 Galaxias olidus
TTGTCACAAAAACACACATTTAAGCCTGTCCATGCAGTTAAAAAGTATCTAATGAGGCCATGCAACATTCAGATAAATCATGCTGCATAACACACATAGCACTTACCCAATATACCTTTGACATCGACATAATATTCAATGTCAATTCAACAAGTACGCCTTGCACTAGTATTGTAAATGTAACTTACCCTGCGGGCTTTACTCTGGTACTTGACTGCTTTCTTGGTGTCAGACACTGCCCTCTCTACGTAGTCCACAGAGTGCTCCACATTATACTCTATCCTGTCAATCATTTCCCCCTGGCAGAGAGAAGAAAGGGCATAGGGTGAAAACGAGGAGGAAAGTAGTAATCTGTAGTAAAGTGTATCTCTTTATAGTGTGTTTTGTCCATCATTATGGTATGTGTTCTACATTTCTATGTAGACATCCACAGATTTCTAACCTGGCTCTCTACTAGCATGGCCATGTCCATGAACATATCATGAAGCTCTCTGATGCTGTTTTCCAGCTTTATGATCTCATTGTGTCTTGTCTCGATCTCATTCATGGCCTGCTCAGTGATGTTGGAATCCATAATTATCTGAGGAGGGAAAGAGATTAGTTATGGAACTGAAAATCCACATAAACAATCTAATTTCCAGAAATAATATGTACACACTTATATTAAATTAATTCAGTTATAATACTAATATTATAAATTCATAATATGTTTATTGATATATATAAAACTAAATATACTAAATATCATATAGGCTGGTTAAATAATTGTTTTTGGCTTGAGGAGCACTGCAATTATGTTGGTATTTCCAGAAGCACTAGAACATGAAATCCGGCTGCTTTGGCCCCTTTTCAACAACGCAAATACTAAGCATTCAGGAGGACTTTAAGTTTCTTAGTTTGTGATAAATAGAGGACTATAGAAGCTAAAGGTTTAGCTTACAGGTGAGTGAATTTGACACAACACCTAGTTCGATAGTAGCCAACATAGTAGCTTTAAGTACAGGGCTGTAAGTGCACGTGAGTGGTGAAATTGTATGTATTTTGGTGAGTATGAGTGAGAGATGACACACCCCTGAGGTAAAGATGGCAGGGTTCCCGCTCTCCAGCATGCTCTCCAGCTCCTCATTTGTGGTGTTTCTGCCTGCTGTATTAACACAAATAGGCAGTGCAACGACTTTTCCTCAGACACATATAAGACACGTCAATCATTTAAATAAGGCCACCCAGAACTAAAGTTAGGGTATGTTCTCACATTTACAAAGTGACGTATGAAATATATAATCTTTTCCACAAAGATGTATTTAGGTAGCCTCCCTGGTTATAATGACACAAAGTCACACGTGAAAGTACCTAAAAGATGACTGGGCTTTTGTGTTTGTGTGTGCTTATGGCGTAATGCCTTACAAATGAATTGTAGATTGAAGTTTGTAAAGGCTTACAAGTGCATATTTGTTTGTTGAGTGGATATTGCACACAAACACACAACCAAACACAGACAAATACGGGCATGGCAAGCTCTTACAGCCTCTCCCACACAATTGGATTGGGAGGACAAGGCACTGAAAGGAGAGGCGTGAGTGTGGGCTTAATAACAGACTTGACTCATTTGCATGAATCCAGTTTGACCAAAATCCTCAGTAGAAAACAACAAAAAAGGCAAATAACTGAAACAGGGATTCTTCATTGTTGTTCACATAAAAGACCTATTTTGTGTATATCCAAAGCAGTGAGGTAATTACAACAATGTAAAGGAAGGACTCGTTTCAGCATTCTAAATTAATTGTAACATTTATTTCAAACTAAATTGCCCTCCCCCACTAAAATGAATGGACTTGGTTGCAGTAATTGCTCAGTGAAGACACTGATCTGTTTTCACTGTAATTGCAGAAAAACCACACTGGTTAAGACTCTGATTTGACTTTGCCCTGCCACAATGGCAGGTGCTGTTTTGTCCTTGCCAATCAGTGGATGAGTCATTCCCCCTCCTCTCTCCATGGTGATTAGGACTCACTAGCTGTGGCCGGACCTACTCTGGGGGCTTGCAAATCCTCCCCTTCTGACTGGCTTACTTACTGATGCAGCCAGGTTTCTTTTGGATGGCTTAGATCATGCAATTGCTAAAGTGGGTTAGGGAGAGAAAGAGAAAGGCTGGATGGAGATAGAACAACTCCATATCTATCAGATAGTTTGAATTATTGAAATGCAAAGGATGGAATGGAAATGGAATGGAAAATACTTTATTTATCCCGAGGGAGATGGTAGAGCAATTGTAGGGCAAAAGGTAAATGATTATATCTAAATAGATAAAAAAAACGGACATTCAAATAAACAAATGATCTATGGCTAAATTCTTATAAAAATATGTGTGAGTGTCATTCTAAAGTCTAAATGCGTTTTAGATAATGGCTAACATCTGTTCATAATGACTGTGAAAATAACTGGAGCCTACAGGAGGACAATAAACTAAAGATCAGGCGTGCTGTTTGTAACATCTATCAATGTGTTTGTGTAGATTAATTCCACATAATACATTGAGTTGGATCTCATCCGTTGGCTACGAGATAACTGCTTACACTGCTCCCTCACCCACCCACTATGTGATTACCTGAGGCACTTAGCAACTACACCAGGCATAGCAGGACTGAATAAATACCAAAATAGTTTACCTATAAAAGAAATACACACCCCATACTGGCTCCTGTTTAGGAAGAACAAGGGACGAGGGGATCTGTAAAGAACTAACCTCTACATTTACAGAATATTTGTTTGACACTCTTACAGTCAGAAATGGCTTCCATAATTTGTAGCCTAACAGCACTTTCCCTTTTCAAATGGACTTGTCTGTGTTCTTGCATCTGTATATGTGTGTGCATGTGTCTCTGTACGGCTCTGTAATTCTCATCTGCAGGGTCTTTTGAGTGACTTAATTCAATATTGACTTTATGCCGGTAGCACTTCCTGGCTGCAGCACACCTGCATCTCACTTGGGAGACAGACAGAAAGACACACACACACACACACACACACACACACACCCACCCACACACACACACACACACACACACACACAAAGACAGACAAACACAGGTGATCACATGATGTCACAGTACCATGTGTTTCTACATGGCAGAAAGACTCACGACTCTTAACCAGCACTCTAAAAAGAAAGGAGGGGTTCTACTCTCTTGCTTCCCATATCCCAAACCGGAGTAAGAGTGCTCCATGCTTATTATCTCCTCTCCTCAATAAACCCTTATATTGTTATCCTTCTCTTCCTGTCAATCTTGCGTTAAATATATGATTGCAAGCCACTTCATTTCCGGCAGAGACTAACTCCCAGCCATAGAGTTTAGAGACGGCTCCCAGATTTATTCAACAGTGCTCTGAGCTCCATGCATTGAGAAATGTGTTAAAATTAGGAGGCATATTCGAGGCAGACTGGGTTTGTGTGGCTTTTTGCTTGTCAACTGCTTCTCCCCTCTTTCGATCTGTTTCGTAGATACTGTATTGTCGATATCAATTAATTATGAATTATTTTTTCCCCTAGTTCCCATTATCTTCCTGATGACTATTTAATAGCCGGAAGCACTGCTAACACAACAACCCATTCAATAATTATTGTGGAAAATACCTCTAATGATGTCCAAGAAGAGAGTAATGTGTTAACATATGCCATGACTTAAAAACTACAAAACAATCTAAATACCAACATGTGCAAACACACACAAATATGCACATGCACACACTTTGTCTGGTAAACATAAACACGTCTGAATCAAATCATCCTGACGCTTCATTAGATTATTTAGGGCACATGTTGGTTTAAGACACATGCGTGTCACCAGGTTCCCTTATACAAATGGACTGCAGAAAGAACACACTTTAATTATGTATGCAAACAGATGGATTCCTGTACACATGTAAATGAATGAGTGTGCACACAGGCAAATGGTAGACAGTCTTTTTCTGTGTTCCACACATGGGAATATAGAGGTATCCAAAACTGAATAGAACAAAGGGGCACAGTAAATGGTGATGCCTGAAAACCAACCTAGCATGTAAGCCATTTAGGTTGAATATTTGTCTTTATTTGGATTTGGCAATTACTTTTTGGTTTCAAGGCACAATGGTTCCCCTGAGTCTTGGTCTTTTTCCGGAAACTGTAGCTAAGAAGCTTGCTTTGGAGTAGTAGAATTGTAGAAAATCCCCTTACGGACAACACCCCAAACACAAACACACACAAACACTTACTGATTTCCAGTTGTCTCTGGATGCGCCCTTTGCAGCGTTCCCGGTAATCTGACTGCGTAGAGTTGTACTCAGACATCACCTCCACAAATTTGCGAGACAACGTGGAATGCTACCAGGATGGTAAATTTATTGTTCATTTATGGAACAAAAGGGGCCATTTGGCATTTAAAAAACATTTATGACATTTTAAAGTATAGTACTTGTTGCTCTGCTTGGAATCCTTTTACAAGGACCGAACTGCCTGAACCTAGATAGACTAGTGAATAGACCATGTCTATGTGTTTTGTGATATGCTTACAAATGGCCTAACCAACCTCATCCACCATACCCCACCTGGGTTTTCCGTATCCTCAGGTCAGCAGACGACCTGTTCAGCCCCTCCTCATGCTCAATAGACTGTTCAATACCTGTGGATGGAAGAAGAAGAGGAGAGAGAGAGAGAGAGAGAGAGAGAGAGAGAGAGAGAGAGAGAGAGAGAGAGAGAGAGAGAGAGAGAGAGAGAGAGAGAGAGAGAGAGAGAGAGAGAGAGAGAGAGAGAGAGAGAGAGAGAGAGAGAGAGAGAGAGAGAGATAGAGAGAGAGAGAGAGAGAAACTATGCGTCTTCAAAAAGTGATCATGCAGGAATACAAACAGTCTATGCAGAGGGCCTTATTGGAGAAGAGGTGAACTAGCACAAATGTATCATAACTACATAACAAAGATAAGAAGCAGCAAGACGGTGAAATCTGAGAAGACGATGTCGCAGAATGCATGCTTATAGAACGTACTTTTTAACCTGGAGCGCACTTTATTGGCTAACTTCTTTATGTCTGTCATCAGTTGCTCCAGCTCTGCCTTTGTTTCTGTACAGAGAGATATAGAAATATGCAGAATGAAATAAACAGACAGACGGACGGACGGACTGAGGGAGGGAGGGATAAGATGTATTTTGCATATTGTACATATATTGCATATTGTAAATACTACAACAATAATCCAGGCTTCTTTACAAATTCTTCTGGTTGGAAAATTAGCTCCTCAAGTAGAAATGCGCATGTCATATATTTGCATATTTGCTAAGTGAAACTGTATGATTTTCTCACCTTCAAGAAAAAAAAAAGAATAGTAATAAACAGGTCTGTATAGTTTGTGTGCTTGCTGGGCCACTTTCACAGCACAGACAGCCATTAAACCAATCTCTGAGCGCCTTTTCACTGGATCCTGCAGGCCACCCCTGACAACGAAATGAGCATTTCACCCTTCTTTCGTGCACCTATATGAAAAGTTGCGTCCAATAGTAAACAGTCACTTTTATCTGAGGTTCCTTTTCATTTTATTAAAATGTTTAAATGACCTAATAAGTAATGCTCGACTTCCCAAGAGATAATTGGTTGCTTTATCTTATCCAGTTGTTCCAGTGTACAGTAGGAAATTAAAAAAGGAGAGGAAATAACAAAATTCCAAGAGGTATTGATTTGAATGGCCATTTCGATTTCAGTTTTTTAATATGGAGGGTAGAATTCATTGAGAGCCAAGCAAGTTGCAAGTCGTGAATTATGAGACCTATTTCCAGACCTCTTCTGTGTATCGTGCAGCAGAACAATTTCTGCCATTGTGATCCTAAAATGATTTTACATTCCTGAAACAGTATTAGGGTTAAAGCAGCAGGTGTAGATATGTGTAGTTTGTGTGGGAAAGGGAAAATGTGGGAAAGTATGTGGGTGACTAACAACACTGTAGCAGTATAGTAATCAAAACCATATTCTTCATCCATAACAGCCAACCTGGGATTTTGCTGTGTCTATATTGCCACTGTCGTTATTTGTCCTATATAGAATTCTAGCACTATCCTGTTGCATAAGTAAGTATAGGAGCACAGGAAAATCAACTTAGTGGGACCTAATGAAAAGAAATCCTTATCTTTCAAAAATGTAGCTGGAATCCAGGGGGAACACAGACTGAAACAATTAAAATCATTGTTTTCTTTACAGAAATATAAATGCAAAAGAAAAAGCTCCTTTTTTCCATTGGTCTTAGCCTGTTATCAGTGCCTGAAAAAAGAAACATAACCAGGGCCAGACATAACTAGGCTATCCGTGAAAACTGGGGGTTACAGGTGAAGAGACTTACACCCAGAATCACTTAGGCAATTCAAATATAAATAAAGTCTGTCTCCATGAAGCAACACACAACAATCTTTATGACACTTAACACAACTTAACTTTGATGCGGATCCCATATAAATTGCAAGTGAAATACAAGATGCAAGTCATGTTCCCTGAAGGGGTGAGGGAGTGCCTTACTCTCATCAGGGTTGGGGTCGGCCAGGACAGCGCTGTGGTTCCTCTTCACTTCCTCCACCTTCTCCGAAAGCTCCTCAATGAAGTTCCGGATCTCCTCCACCTGGTTGAGGCCAGGCAGTATTGGCACAGGATAAAGCAGTATTGTTATAAGAAATAAGATGGTTTGAGGAAAGCTACAAATAGATATACTCTGTAGATATGATCAACAATAATGGCAAATATACAGAATAGGCAGGTGAGTTTATGCAAAACTGTCCTAACATGTAAATCAGGCCAAGTTAAGCATACGGTGCATGGTATTTGGCCTTAATCTATTTGCGGCAGAGATCTCCTCATTAGTTTACAGTGATGTCAGCGATGAAGAGCTAACCCATAGAGAGCTACTCTAAATAGCAAAGCGGTAAAATGCAGAATAAATAAACTTGAGTATGCCACTGCAGATGCTAGATCTGGACTAAGCCTAAGGAGGACTTTAGGAGGGCTCTTAAGGGTGTTGGATAGTACTGAAACAAAAGCTTGGCTCTAATGCATGATACGTTTCCATAGTTACTGTATTGGGTCAATCTGATCTGAAAAAAAGAAAAACTTATATAATTTCACTTACAGGAGATGTGCAACAACGACTTAAATGAGTAATGTAGTGAAACAGGGAACATAGCAGAGGAATATACATAGAGTGTAGCTGTTCTGTTTTACTGGCACCAGGTCAAAGTCTAACCAATATAGGATTAAATGACTAGGAAACCTCATCATTAAAATGTTTACACTAATTGTAGTTAAAGTTCCTTGCACAAGCCACTCTTAATCTTAAACTAAAATTATATCTTTGAGAACATTCTCCTTAATCTTCAAAATCTGCAAATATTTTTCGTGGTAAGAAGTTGGCCCCTCTGTTTAAAGTTGTTAGCATCTCATGTTTTTGGTCAAAATAAAGACCTGTTGTATATTGTGATAATCTAGCGTTGATTGAGTGGAGACTTTATGTTCTATGAGCATACCTGTACAAAGAATTCATCCATAAAGCGGTCTTTATCCATTGCAACTGCTACATCTTCATCCTCCTCACCCTCTTTACCCTGGACATATTGCAACAAGGGACAAGATATATTTGAACCTCTTGGTATTTCAATAGACACAGGGTGGGCTACACAACAATGGGTTCTGTGTGGGATTACAACACTTTAACCACATAATTTATGTGTGCAATCTGATGTGCTAGTCAGGCACTGAAACTGTAACCTCGTACCACAGTCACAAATGGTAATAATGTAGAATTAAATATGATGCAGAACCTCGGGATACACTGATCTTGAGAAAAGGAAAACAAATAGAGAAATTCGGGAGGTGGCTATTATGAGCAGTCTGGGCTTGGCAACTAGGTTTGGATATTCTAAGATAAAACAATCAGTAAATATTTCATTTGTTTTGGAGCAAACGTTTTCTGGGAGGTTCATGATGAGATCAGAGAGCAAAGTTTGCAATGGCTCTGTGCCTTCACTTTCCTCACTGTGTCCAAGTTAGTGCCAGCGTGGCTGATACTTTGACCTGAACACCATGGTGTCGCTTGGGGAATGAGCAGAGTTTAATCATGATCATTTGTTTTCAGTTATGAATGAGGATGTCGAAAAGCAGATGTTGCCATGTACAAAAAGTGGTTGGAAAGTTTAGAAAATAGTTATATTAATCCCTGAGCTATTGCGACTTTATTTTCTTCTAATTATAAAGCTTGACATCAGCTCCAAAGTCTTATTAGCTAGTTCTCCTCTGAAATGTTTCACAGCAGGCAATTAGAAAAGCAACAAACCAGAGAAAATATCATTACAATACAATATTGCAAAGACATCTGTCTAATCAGTACAAACAAGCCAAACAAATGCACACTATCTTGGCAGAATAAAACCGGTGGAGCCACATCTTGTAATTGAGTGTGGGGGTTGATGATAAAACCAATTGTCTCCATGGATGTAGTGGGTGATCTTTCCACCCACTCTAACTCACAGAGAGTAGAAAAGCAGTAGGCAATGTTTTCCACCACCATATTTGTATATTCTGTTAAAGCTAACACTATAATCTATCAGCCCCCTTTGACAGTCAAAGTTTGTATGTCTTTTCGTCTACACAAATTATTCCCAAACCAACCACCACCCACAATCATGGGGATCACAAGGATACCAAACTATCCTTTATTATGAAGCCCTGGTTGTGCCATTTTGGAAGATTGAGTTACATCAACTGCATTCCCGCTCAAATGTTATGAAGCTCTAACAGAATGTAATTGATTTCCTGCTTTGGTTACTTTATTAATAGCAAATGTCTAAATGTCACCCAAACACATAGAATCCAGATGACTACCCCCCTCCTGCCCCAACATTCACACAACCCAGTGACATATTGAGAGAGACAGCCTTGAATGTTGGCACATCATACAGGTGTTCAAATGGAAGACAGAAACCGCTTCCATTGTTTGATTTTTTTCAGTATTGACTTGAAATGTCCCTTAAAATATTCAATGTTCAATCAACAGGTGTAGAGTCCATAATCGAAGCAGTTGGGCTATCAAATAGTGTAGTGTGTAAAAAAAAACAGTTGAATGTGACCCAGTATTCAATAACTTCAGATTCCAGAATACCATCTCTTGGAAAGACTGAGTAAAAGTATGAGAGATGTTCTGGGTTAGCTAATTATGTTGGATTTAAATTGCTGATCATCTTGTAAACCCGTGCATGTGCCCGTGCAGTTTGAGACGCGGTATAAATGAAATCCGCACATTTACTTGACCTTGGCTACAGGTCACAAGTTCAGCAAACGATCAATATGAAGGATTAACGTCCAGCCCATAACCCATGAGACAAATTGGTCGAATTAGAAAAGCCTTACTAACTTGTAAACCTCTGCATGACATAGGCAGTCATCAAAAATATATGACCACGTAAATGAGATGTAAGATATTTACCCGAAAGAATAACCTAATATGAGATGGATTCCAATATATTTCAGTTACAGCCATTGGACATATTATTATACCTAACTCGTGATGGGGTATGTCTAAGAAAATAACATGGTCAAATATAGGCTGACATAGGAACCTACTCTTAAAAGTCGCATAATCATTGTCCAAAGAATGGACAGTGTGATCCGCCGATCGACTCAAAAGAGCAGTGGTTATTGGCGTTCCAAAAAAAAAGTAAGCGCACCTGTAGCTAAACCACTATTAAATTTAAAACTAGCGTTTACTTTAAAGAAAGGTTATAAAAACTCACCGGTTTAAGTTCATGCGTACGGTCTTTCATTGCGAAAAGATAACTTTTACTTCTGTTCGCCAATACCTTCTTTACCTGGAAGAAGGATGCGCGAAGGTTTTCCTTTTTCTCTGACTCGTGCGGGTACGCGCAAGGGGTGGATTTCTACCAAGATCGCGCGAAACGCTTCAATGCTAATTACACATAGAAGGATTGAAGTGAAAACCCTCTATATTTATTTTCAAACGTATAAATGAATATGTATAATTTCCAACAACATACATGAATATTAGGTAATTAAAAATACACCAAATGGTACACTTTGCGGGGTAATACACATGGGGCAAAGTAAACCAGACCAATTTATCTGTAAAGGGAATATACGTCTTGCTGATTAATAAATATACTCATAAGCCAACACAAACTATTTCATGTTTACAGATATACGTTTTAGATAAGGGTTAGAAATTAGAAAAAAATGTTATTTGCTAATAGTCTTGCAGAGACTATTTAAAAGCCTAAGGACTATGTAAATGCATTGCCATATTTAGCATTTCTTACTCCTCTCCTGGTTAATTATGCAGTAAGTTACAATAACTTCATTGTATATGTTATGCATTATAACCTGGTGAATATTCATGTTTTAGTAGATTTTGTTCAAACTTCTTCAAGCTTTTCCCATTATATAAATATTTGTACACTTCCTTTTTCAAACTCTCTTGTTTGGAGGAGGAAAATTCTAGAAAAATATAAAATAGCTAAATAAGTGCATGAAAACATGGGAATTAGTGCAATGTATAATTTACAAAGGGTTTTATTGTTAATTAATGAAACCTTTTTTGATTGCCATTTAATAATACCGTGCAGTAACGCTAGGTGGTAGAATGCATTTTGAAAAGGTTGGTTGGGAGTCAACGAGGGAGAAATTCAGACGAATCAGCGACAACGTCTAACGCCTTCCTGCTGCCCAGAAAACATGGCGGAGGTCAGACTGAGATTCGGAAAGGGAGTTTATTACTTTTTAAATAACAGTTATAAACACTCGCCTCTTGGAATTGACGGTACCCAGTTTAAAAGCACAACACAAGCAGCGTTTTTGTCGATGGGCACTCGAACGAGTGAGACTTTAGACACAGCACAATGTTTAGATGGGAAGACGTGCAAGGTGCTTTCTACGAATGATCGAAAGTGTTGTGAAATCTCAAGGTCCTCAAGCACAGTTGGTGACAGGAAGCGTATCCATGAACTCAACTCTTACCTTGGACTAAAACCCATTAATGGACGGTTACTTCATGGGCTAACTAGGAATGAATTTGAAGAAGACCTAAAGTTTGATATAAGGACATCTGATGTTTGCATAAAGTCGACCGGCGCTACCGTCTCCAAAGACCACCATGTTTTCGGAAGCAGATATAGTACTGGCTGGCGGATGAACTGTGTAGTGGTGCGAGCCGCTACAACTTTTCACGGCAAGCACGAGCATAGAAGGGCACTTTACTTTATGTTTGCAAACAGAGAGGTGACCCCTGTCAGTTTACCTCTGTGTCAAAAGGAAATCCTTAGGGCTTATGCAAGTTATTCGGACGGGTCAGAGCCGTTATATAAAACCAAAACTGGTTATTATGACGTTCTTGATGTGTCTGTTAATGCCACCAATGCTCAAATCAAGACTGCATACTACAAACAGTCTTTTGTCTATCACCCAGATAAGAATGCAGGCAGCGAGGTGGCCACACTACGTTTCTCTGAGATCAGCGAGGCATATAATGTACTTGGCAACAAAGCATTGAGAAGGAAATACGACCGAGGCATTTTGAGTCATTCTGACCTAATTGGAGCTGGTAAACCTTCTGCAAAAGACACAAGTCTTTCTGCTTCTCAGCCAACAAGGAAACGCAATTCACCCGCAGTGGGCACTGATAGCCAAAATATTTTTGACTTCGACAACTTCATCAAGTCCCACTATGGCGATCAACTTCAGCGAGACAAAGAGATACGCGAGAGAAAAGAGGACATGCTTCGAAAAAAAGAGGGGATTAAAGAGTTGGAACTGGGCAAGATGATGGAGATGGCAGTGGGGTTCCTGTTGATCACTGCTGTTGTTATCTTGGTTAATATGAAACAGGGAGGAAATTAATTGTGAAAGTTATGAGCTTCACAAAAGACATTGGAAATATTGAGTGCAATCGAAGACGTAGGGCCAGAAACCTCACCTCTTACCAATTACAGTTTTATTTTTTTTATGTAATAAGGAAGTTCTGGTCTTTAAAAAGCTGTTGCTTATCGAGATAATGAATGGGCAGAAGGTGCAATGGGACAGCATTTTCCAATTTGGTTCTGCCATTCAACAGGATTATAGGGCTTAGGCCTATGCTATAGACTTTTTTTTAGGAGCACTAGGCTTGGCTGTAGACATGTGAACTTTTCAGGTGGCTTTTTGGTTTTACAGATTGCTTCACTGTTCATAATTTGTCACATTCAATGTTCAGTGAAATGTTGACACGCCTTGTAGTGTACCACTGAATTTGGTGAACTCGATTTTTTTTGCCTCAAGATACATAACATGGTGGTTGAAAGGTAAAGCTAACATTGTGTTGATTAATCAGCTGTGGATTGTGCCTTGGATATCATTAATTGTAATATTGTATGGCCATGTCACATGCCCTATGTATTTAAATAAATTATTTATGGTAAGTGCTGAATCACACAACAAAATATATAGTGTTTGGGCCTTTATTAACATACAACCACATTCTATTATAACCACATAATGACCAAACTTAACTGTAGAAATTAATGCAATCACAATATGCTGTGTTGTTTCATCAGTCTGTAAGACTTTATGACTTGTTTCGAATAGCAATGATTTTTCACATGCTCAATTCTCAAACTAAACTTGCAAATACATTTTGCAAGTTTACTCTGAAGATATTTCACATTCATACCAGTAATACTGTGATAGACTTTTTAAAAATGTAAATGGTTAATCTCTTTGTTATTTTCTCAGGAAATATGTAGGCTAAATCACCAGCTGGGTAGATCCCGCCAAAAAAAGACACTTGACTATTGTGATTGTAATTATTGAAGTTCCTCAATGCCCCATTCATTTGTTTGCAATCAAGGTTCAATCATTACTGATTCTCCTTGCTCCAGGTTTCTTTGTTGCTACATCCCAAATGTACAACAGCCTAACAAAGATGTCAAGAAACGGTAAATACATTGTAATATGGCGTGTGGAACACCATTTAATAAATTCTTACTTGTGCAAATGTCATAGATTTTAAATCACACTAAGTGGTTTTAAACACAGCATCAGTCTTTTGTCCAAGACATGGGTTGGCAATATTTCTTGAGATTCATATTGTTCTGCATGTTGACAATGCCATTTCTTTACAGTAGATGTTAGTGGTAACATACACAAAGATAAGTGTGGCAATAGGTGAATGATACAACGAACCACCATGAAATGGAGGGATATTTATCTAGAAGCCAATTTCTTTCACTAATGTCTTAACGTGAAATCTTTAATACATGACATTGTTTGGACCCACCACTTGACTGCAGTTTATTACAATGAACAGTTTTTGGCTTCTTAATTTAGTTTGAGTAGATAAGAAATTTTTTCTTACAGCTTATGTGCTGAAGAACATGACCTCTTAGCTGAAATGTGTAATGGAGGGAGCAGCACAAACGTTTTATTTTTATGGAATATCATCTTAGATGTAAGAATAGCATTTTACACATCCATTTAGGTAGTTACCTAAAAGACAGGCCAGATTATTGACTTTTACTGACCAACAGGTTATTGGGAATGTTTTTAACACTAAAATTTGATAAATGAATAGGAAGGTAAGATTTTGAGATTGGTATTGATTCTAATCTGATCTTCAATAAAGAGAATATTGATTTTCAACAGCTCTTGTCCTCTGTGGCCCATCACTCTCCTGCTGTTCATCTGCAGAGCCTCCAGAGGGCGCCAGTAAATGCTCTGTGCTGCCACTTCGACTTCTTAGGCCTCCACCGCTACTAGCGCTGATGCCTCCCTCCAGTCTAGGGAAGGGAGATGAACCACGGAAAGAGGCAGGGGAGTCAGGGGCTCGAGGAGCATCCACTGATTGACTTCTTGACTGAGAGACGTCTGAGGAGAAGTGAGCTGATTGATGGAGGCCATTTTGACAGGAAGGCTCATGGAGAAGATCGGAAACCCTTGCCAGACTGTGTTCTGCAATGGGACAGGGAGCAAATCTAGAATTTATGGTGCATTTATGTGACAGTGTATTTTTAATTCAGGAACATACACAAACATAATTTTTTTGGAGGACGTGATGCCTTTTTTAAATCCTTTTGTTAGGCATGATATTTTCTTGTCAAGTTTAATCAAAACTGAATTTGGGCAAACGGTAGGTGTTTAGAATAGTCTACACAAGAAAAAAAAAAGAAAAAAACTAAAATAATAGTCGCTATCGAAATAAGTTTAAAAACTTCATAACTAGACGATCTTAAACTTTCAAACGCAGGCTTAGTAATTATTATAGAATCTGCACTGCACTATAAGCTGTTATTTTATTTTCATATTGATACATTTTTATCGTGGTGTGTATACTTTGGAGTGCGTGTGAATATGCATGCATCGGTCACCAGGGCGGCTTCTTGGGGTCTGAACAAAGAAGCGCAGAGTGACGTCGGCGGCGCCGCGGGACTCCAGTGGGATGGGCTGGGAGTGGAAGTGCTGCAGCATGTCAACAACGCTCTGGAACCACAGGTGGTGAACGTGACACTGGCCCCGGGAGTCCACTGACAGACGCAGGTGCTGAGAGACAAAAGACAGAGAGAGAGAGAAATCTTTCAATGAAAAACCTCCATGAGATCTCTGAGTATCTTTATGTGTTTGGTTAGAGCCGAAGAAAATGTAAACGCAACTTTCTATAGGAGACAGTTATTCTGAAATAAAAAAACTACTCAAAGGGCTTTCATTCTGATGATCAAAGAAAGAAATCACCAATTTTTTTTTTATAATAACAGTTGATATTGTAGCTACATTCAGTGAATTGTCTGTGCAATGCATCTTACATCTTAGCTATAGCCACTATTAGAACTTCCTTTCATATAGTTTTTTTGTTTTTGTTTAAAGTTTCAATATAAATTTTTTTTTTTTCAATTTTGATTACAATAGTGGATTTAGGTATAAGGCTCCTTCTACAACAAGTGCACAATCATAAATCGTGTATACTTTTAGGTGGATATTTTGTATGTCACTGCATTACAGGCAGGTTTTTATGTTTGATACCACTTAACCTCTTGAAACCCTTTGGGCAGGAATAACTCAGCAGATCAAACAAACGGGTGTATATGTGTTAACACACACCACTTCCAATCCACGGAAACAAATATCTGGAGACCTGCCAAGTGCCGCTACCCCTCTGAAAGACAGAGGGAACCCCTGCCCTCACTGGGCATTTGACCAAGGTGATAAAGTTGGCACAGTGTGTTGGGACTAGGAAGGACTGCAATGGTGACAAATTCCTGCCCTATGTCAAAAAGTCACTGAGCCGTTCTTTCCCCTGAGCAATAGTTCAGTATTGTGCATGAGTTTGTGACCTTACCTTTGCTTTCCCCTGGAAATTAAAGGTGAGCACATAGTCTCCAAGTCGCGTCTCACTCTGGCGAATCACAAACAGTCCATGACTTCTGACTCCGCCCATCAGCACCAGCTGAGCTGCGCGTACGCGTGACAGTGTGCCGTGGAACCATGGGTAGCATGTCAGAGAAGTCTCTGTCTCAGATGCACCCTCACCTGCTGATCCAATCAAGCATTTTGACTTTTCCAAAAGACCATGAATTGTAACATACATCTCGCCATTAGAGGATATGAGCATTGAAGAGTGCTTTTGTTTTGGTTGCATCTAAAACATTTTTTTTTTTAGATTATAATTTTTACAAGTTTAATCTTGTTATTTTAATTTGCATGTATTCCTTCATTACCTGCCTTTTAAACAAGGCACTGCTGGAAAAGAGACATACTGTACTCTCAGTTGGCTACCCCTGTTTGAATAAAACATAAATAGGTAATATAAACCAGATTGACTTTACTTATTGACCTATACGTACCAGCTGCCAGCCTGTGGATGTCCTGTGATTGGAAGAAGCGCTCTAGAGGGATGTGGGTGGGATGCACTGGAGAGTTCAGGGTTCGACAGCGGGATCTGGCAGGGCTGAATGGTGCTGAGGACAGGTGCTGAGGAAATCTGCAGTGCCCTGATCAGTTAGACAATAAGAAAAATACAGTTAATATCATCAAGCCTCAGTTCGCTACAATGCAGAAAAAAGGGATCTGAAATGTCAAAATGGATAATAGATGTCAGACCGGCTGTGCTCTTTAAGCTGTTAGGAATACACAAGGATATCACACATTAAAAGCAGACTAACTTGGAGAGGCCAGTTCACAGCTACAGGTAGAGACCGAGGGAGTTTGCCCATGGGGGCACGATGACAGTTCAATGTCATCCCCACTATCCCTGTCAACAGCCAAAACATACAACAGTGGCATAGACAATGAGACATTTCCACTTGGCTTTCTCTTAAATGTTATACTGTTTTTCGGTATATCAAAGTTTTTTTTACGCGAGGATAAACTACACAGATAAGATCAATTCAAAAATAACATATAGATTTCCTGTTAGATCAAAGGCAATTTGGTTTCACTTTTAACTAGTGCTTTCCATTGAAGCTGAAAAAACTGCACCACACAAATGCAACCTATTGAGGTGAGCTCTAATATGGTTCAGGGAAAGCGTGGGAGTATCCTTCTGTACCCCGGGTCTATGCAGTCCTGAATGTCAGCCAACCACGAGTGCTTCTGAAGAGAGTCTAATGTCTCAAGGATATATTCCTCACCATTCTCCACCTGCATGAGGAAAAAACCCACCCCTGGTTTAATACAATGCAGCATAGGGAAAAAAAAGGACCTAACCATACAATGTATTACATTCATGACTGTTACATTAGAAACGGGCTGAAATAAAACTGCATAATGATTTGTGTCATCTATGCATTCTGTACATTTTTAACACTCAACCATTGGAAACTGTGAAGCGTTACACTTCATTGTTTCAGAAACTATTTTCAACTTGACAGCCAAGATTACTTTTGTGGCCTACAACAGCTCGCTTTGTGGTGTAAGCTACACTAACAGCTGCCAAGCTATTTTGGTTAGTGTCGTTGTCTACCTAGCACCCTCATGCTGTCAACAAGCTCCAGTGTACTAATCACTGGGCATGTTTGAACTTCTGTAAACTTGTTTGTACTGAAGCGCACATTGTGTCACTCTGTGTGACCAAGCATGCACAGGGGTATTCATAGCAAAATAAGCAGGAGCGGTTTATACAGTTTGTTCATGTAAAAGATAGGGTGTACTTTAAATAAATTCAAATTTTCAAATGACATCACTGTGGTCGCCTATTGTCAGACAAACATTAATGTATGTTTTTCAATCAGTGTTTTGCGAACAGAGGATACAGATTAATTTTAAAATGTCCATTGCATTGAAAGAGATGATGACCCGCGTCTAGAGCCAGACACCTTCTTCTTTCTTTTTGTGTGCTGCACAGAGAGCCAGCACCACATCAAGGTTGTGTGCTTTTTATAAAAAAGATTATTGCAGGAAAAGGTTCTGTACAGATAGTTATTTCTTCAATTGACTGTATGCATACACAAATGTTTTTCTTTCACTCCTACCCTTCTGGCCTGAATAACAACTTGGTTATTACTAAGGTATGGTAATACTAAAGTATGTGTTGAATAACATCTAGCTTCACAGTGCATACTGTAGGGTCTGGGCAGGGGTCCTACACAAGTTAGATCTGGACTATTTAGACTACATTGCAAGGTGGGTTTGTAATTCAAACTTTGTATGCTGGTTTGAAAAGCACACTTTAAGTGTAGTGAATTATCTACAACGTTTTCAAACAGCACTAATTCATCTTTATGTGAGGCTGATCGAGAATCCAGGTGCATTGTGTATGAAAGAAGAGGCCATCATAAATCAATGAATGCATGAAAGCATTTAAATGCACGTCGCCTTAATTGGAACAGGGACTTGCTTACTGCCTTAACAAGCAGACTTCCGTGCTACCTCTATGCCATTGTTATGGAAATTCACAATACACTATCTTTCCTGCTCTGCTGCACAAAAAAACAGCAATTCAAAAACAGCTTTAACTGTTTTCCTGACATGTGCTATAGTCTAGATGACATAATGCTTATTTTAGCGTATCTTTTTTGCAAAACCTTTTTTAAAACCAACATTCTACATTCAAAAACAACATTATGTAAATGTTTATATTTTTTCCAACGTCCTCTGTGTTTATCTTGTAGACATGAAACATGAAAGATCAGTCAAATGAAACTGTCTTCCTTTCCAGATGGTCTTTAGATTTGTGTTTAACTGGCACAGCTATGGTAGGTAGAGATCAAACAGGGTTCCTACCCTCAGGAGTTTACCTCGAGGTAAATTGTAACATAATAGCTTTTATATAGCCTCTTCTTTTTGCCTGTTGTGTTACTGACCTTGAGGACAAAGGTGTTGTCTCTATCAGGCATTTCCAAAGGCATCGTGGTCCTCACCTCCACAATGGCTGACAATGGAACGCTGACTTTAGGCTTAGAGGACTAGCAAAAAGAGAACAATAAAAGAGGAGAAGAGCTTGAGGAATTATGACACAATTTTCTTTTCACTTCTTGGAAAGAAAACAAATAATATCCATACAATGTTTATGCTCTTCCATCCTACTTAACTATATTATGTGGTACAAATGAGACTTACCTTGGGCGGCACGTAGAACTCCAACAAGAAGCCCTCCTCCTGGTTGGCTCCTCCACCCAGCCTTCTCAAAAGCAGTCGGCATTTCTGCCACTGGATACTGTTGTTGGTACAGTGGGCATCATCAGCCACCATGTAGCGCAGCGCTCCCTCCCTCTGCACCTCCACAGGGGGTGCCCTCAAGGCAGAACGGGGCCCGCGGGGCAGACGGAGAAGCCGGGGACTCCAGCGGCCTGCGGAGTCCCTGTTGAGCCTGCGTCTGGGTTCGGGAGAGGCAACCCGACTGCGCTGGAGCATATCTCGCACCCCATCTACCACGCAGAGGCTGACATTCCTCAGAGAGAATCCCTTCCTAAAGCTGCCCCCAGGGAGACCCTCCATGGAAACATCCTCTGTACTGCGAGACTGGCCAAGGGTTAGCGTGGCTGGACCTCGGGGTTTGGGTTTGGGCTGGTGGGCTCGAGGGCTGGACTGATCAGTATTTCCCTCCATCAGGTTAATACGAGGGTGGTGAACCCAATGGCTCAGATAAAGGCTATGTCTATTTTGTCAGAAATGGCAACCTGATTCAGCACGCAAGGAGTGTCGGGGCTTACCAGTTTGTAAATTTCATTATTATATTCCCAAGCAGTTGAAATCCCACGTAGTAAAAATAATCCAATCAGCAGCCTTCTTTGCATTCCAATCTACCTCATTACTGCAGATAGGTGCTGGGGTCTATGGATGGAGAGAAGAGCATTAAGGCACTGTTACATTGTTTCATGTATCTGTAGATCGCATCAATGGTCGGGGACAGTTTAGGCCGCCTCGTTGGGGACATGGTTGCCATGTTTATTGGTCTCAATGTCCTCTACAGGATACACAAATATTACATATCAAAATTAGGCACAGAGCCCATAGTTAACAAATGACACATTTTTTACATTAGCACAACTCTGTACTTCACTGAGAGATCATTACTGATACCCATTAACATACCCTACATAAGGCTGACAGGACTCAATATCAGATAGCTGATTAAACCTGGGTCTGGATATCATGTTCAATGGGCCAATCTTTACTGAATACAAAGTGATGCTTGTTTTGTGTGAGATACAGACATAAGTATATATGTACATATTGAAGCTGCTGACCATTAAACCTCAACTTTTCAAATACCAGTCACATAGGATAAAGTCCGTTTATTCAGAAAAAGGAAGGAAGGCTGAATTTAAAAGAGTATTCGGGCCTTACAAGGGTGTTCGGCATTAATCTGAACATTTGCCAATAGCCCAAAGGAATATGACCTTTTTAGTTTAGTCCAGTTGAAGGTCCATCTTAATAATTGTATGTGTACCGATGTCTGCAGCTTTGAAGATAGTCTGACAAAAGATGATGACCCCTGGTAATTTACTGCTCAGGGTTTAGCCAGCAGAATGGCAGGCTCTTATCACCTTTCCCTGAACAGCTCCACTTTAAACGGACATATCTCCTTATCTTAAAGACTATCCATAAATATTAAAGAGAGACAATTACTGTTATCAGACAATCCAACTGGACAGCTGCTGCCCTCACACTGAATCAACGTCACATCCATTTAGAGTGAAGGGAAATTTCAGGCTAATTATCTTTTAATGGCTGTGCCTGTGACTGGCACAGCTTGGTCATTTCTTAGAGATGGTGACACACAAATGTGAAGGCCTATACCTGCAGGGTAGTGCTGATTACAGCTCCCCCCACAGTTTAACTCTACCCCACCCGACTGGACATTTGCAGAAGGATTTGTCGAGACAAGCAGTTTTGTTGTCATACTGGCAGTACATAAGAAACTTGAGATAGTTAATTTGAGGGGAGCTGGGCAAACTGTGCGCATTGTGATGACTCAGATGGTTCAAGTGTCACTCAAAGACTACTAAGGATAAGAAGTGGTCCTGAAAAGGTGGAGTTTGGATGTAATTTCCAGAAGATTAAACAAGGATAAGCAGCATGTTGGTTACAATAATAACCACATAGACAATGTGATAAAGGCCATGTCCTCAGGAAAGCATTCATTTGTACATCATTGCTAGTTTAAGGCTACAATACAATGTAGGCTTACAACATATATAGCCTAGTATAGGGTTACATATACTGTAAATAAAAATATACTGAGGGTTACATATACTGTAAATAAAAATAAAATATTACTGAATGTTGTCATGTGTTTGGAGCAAAACACCAGGACAGCTTCAAATATATATATATATATTCTTTGAGCAAATTTTGTTGAAATAATATGCACCCACCCCACATTTCTTTATTACCTGTCATAAAGTAAATTACAGATACAGCCAGATAAAGTGCACACCTATGTGTGCTTGTATATTTATGTGTGTGTGCATGTGCGTGTGTGCGTGTGTGTGTGTGTGTGTGCGTGTGTGTGTGTGTGTATGTGTGATTTTTTACTCCACACTGCCACATTGTAAACGCATAATTAGAGCCTGCAAGATATGAGTGGCTTTGATCTTTCCTATGCTGGATCTATTTATGAATAATGCATGAGCACGGTGTCGCCTTTCAGGAAATAGCAAATGGGACTCCAAAATAGCATTATTTATTTATCCTGATTTCACCTGTACAAATATTCATTGGATAATGAGCAATGTATTACCATCCAGGAAAAATTGTTTAACTTCACTGTTTGAACGTGTTCATTGTATCACTTTCTAATCCAAGAAATCCAACAAGGGTAGATATATGTAGTGCTTGAGTATTAAACTACTTTTTTTTAACTGGCAGCCAGAACATTGACTACAAATCTCATAGACTACAGGTCATTGTTTACTTAATCCAATTAATAATAATGGTTGAACTGCCGGTTGAGTTAAACAGAGTTGAAAAACAGTATCCAGAGGTCATAAGTTCAATAGCAATAGCTGGCAGCCGAGCAGAGTAAGGGCTGTATGATCGTTTGTGTTGTATGTATGTGTGTGTGTCAGCTGAGCATCATTTGTATGTGGGCCAATCTTAACACAGCTAGGATAGCCATTGACATGAGTTGGAATTGAGTGAGAAGTGTAACGTGAGAGGGTCACTTCACTACAGGCTCACTTCTCATCCTGTTTCGGGGAGATAGTCCTCCAGCCTTTTGCCACATGACTGATTGGAGAATCAACCACGGCGACGAGGAGAGAAAAACGTGCTGCTGCTGGCAACATTACATTGCTGCCCATAATTAACCTAGCTTTATCCACTGGCTATTATCAGCTATATCCTTTAACCCAGATACTAGGTACATTAACAACTCAAGCAGTCGTATGGAATAATATTTACCAATTTGCACACTTTTTCCTATATCGGAAGTAATATATTGCATTGCTGTAATTGTCATCTCAGGAGTCAACCATGTAAAACATAGAAGAGACGACAGCATTAACTCAAGCCTGCACTGCTGAAATGCTCCCTCATTTCCGTCTGGTATTCCCATTCTGTCCCACACATTAGGAGAGCCACATGTAGATATTTCAACCAGGGGTTGTTGTTTCCGCCTCTGCTGAAAAGTTGAAAGGCTTTCAAAAAGAAAAACAGCTCCAATCCCAATGAGTCCCAAGATACTATGATGGACATTCCAGAACATGTCCCTCTGTACTGAGTTAGGTTGGCATGCGTCTTATCCTGCACAATGTAATGATGAAAAAGCACTGGCTAGTCAAAAGACAACAGAATACAAACACAATTTAAGCATTATTTTTAAGATCACCCGTTCGACGATTCCAACAATCTTTGAAACAAGGCTTGTTAAAAAAAAGCTGGGACCTTCTCTCATTTGTTGAACGTGCATTAACGTGTGATTTGAACGTCATCAAGCTAAATTCTGCTGGCCCCATTGGACATACCTCATAATGATTCAGCACGCACTGTGAGTACTGAGCAGACTCAGAGGACCTCGAGCACACGCCTGTCTGACCTCTAGTTAGTGTAGCAAATGCTACAGGGGCCTCCAGCATTGCCAAGAGTCGCCATGCTCCGTGGGGTGAGTCCAATTCAGCGTGAGGGACTTCTGCCCCTAAATGGCCTGCACATTTTTGTAATCATCCGGCGCTACGATCCTGTGATATTTTCTACAGCCTGTTCCATCAGGATAAGAAGAGATGTGAGCTATAATAACATTCAGGGCATTAGAGGTAATGTAAAAAAACGAGATTACTCTGATTGGGGGACAAAAGGGCATTCATTCTATGGGACTGACAATGGAATTCTCATGCCCGCAGCAAACAAACTCTGTATTTGTGCGTGTGGGTGTGATAGAATGAGCGAGAGGGACAGAGAGAGAATGTGGGTATAGGTGAGTGAGTGAGTGAGTAGAGTAAGTGGGTGAGTGAGTGAGTGAGTGAGTGAGTGAGTGAGTGAGTGAGTGAGTGAGAGAAATAATTGCATGTGTGTGTGTGTTTGACAGACACAGAGTGTGTGCTGCAAGGAGAAACATGATCGTTGATGACCAGTGACCCCTATCTTACAAAATGTTATGTAGAGACAGGAAGTGACTCTAAGTGGCTCAGACCTCTGACACTGCTCCACCCACACACAGAAAAGCAGCTGGCCAAATACACACACACACACACACACACACACACACACACACACACACACACACACACACACACACACACACACACACACACACACACACACACGGATAAACACACACATCCATAGAAGGTACCCATTAGTCCACGACAACATAAGCACATGTGTATAGAGTCCTGCTCAAACTTTCCCAGAGAAAACCTGCTATTTGCCACCCAAAAGGTATAACAGAACCCCATATGACGATAGAGGATTTACTCTATACCTGTAAATAATACCCTGTTTGAATTTGTCATATAAGGAAACACTATGACTCAGGTAACATTTCTCTTTACATTACATTTTAGCATACCAATCAAAATATATAGCTTGGATGTAAGTAACTTTAGGATATTGGAATCATTACTTTAACTGACTCCACAGTAACACACTCAGTTATGATCTAAGAGGGGTTTCAACCAAAGACAAAGCATACCAGACATTTATCGATAAGGGGTATGAAGTTTCTCATGCATAATAAAACAGCAGTGATAGGGGATGTTACAGCACAACAGTCTCTTATATCCACATGACTCAAAAAATGTTGAGTCCCTATAAAAGAAGAGAGAGAGATGAGGAAAACTGTGCTTTAAATTGGAGTTTCCACACTGGATGTTTTGGCATAATATGGTGGGATGTGGTTGGGATTTGATCAGCTAATCTTTCTACTGGGTGTGCCAATATGTCTCACTTGCAGGAAGATGCATTAGTAGGTCGTTATACTAGTTGTGCACAAGTTATGTGAAACGGTGTTGTACAGTAAGCCTATTATTGACAATATTGTGTTTAGATTTTTTTTATAATATCTTTATAATAACAATATTGATCATTTGGATAATACCTTCTCAGCAACACATCCCGAAAGCATCGTCAGACAAATTAGAAACCCTAAAGCGCCAATTCATGTTCCATCTGTTCGATATCAATTAACTGAAATAAATTAGATTATTTCTGCGTTTTTCTTGGGTTCAGCAGGCTATTATCGTTCCTGAGTTGTTCGCCAATACCTGACACGTTTAAAATGGATCTACACTTTTGACTTTTTAAGTAGTGAGCGACTGTATTGGGCTATCCTAGCACCAAAGCCAAATTGTTTCAGATAATGAACTAGGCTGGATAGAAGCTTACCATATACTAGGCAGTGTTTTGCTAACAAATTATTTCGTAGTTAACTCAACCGAGCATTGCTGACACAGTTCAATATATTTCGCAAATGACAAGAGTGAAACGGTCAGTTACCTTCAACTGAAGATCTCTTGAGCAAATAATCCATCCGAACGGAGACAAACAGTCATTCGCGTGGAACGTGGGTAGAGCGCTCTTCGATGATACAGCCTGCAGTTGGTTAAAGGAGACGCAATTCCCTCTTCTTTGACTGGTTTCCACCAGGCATTGTATATCATCGAAATGGTTATATTCCGGACCCAGGTTTCCACCCTAAATTAATAATATAGATTAATAAACTTTAAGTCAATTCATAGAATATCTATAACCCCCTTTTTTGTGTTTCACACACACACACACACACACACACACACACACACACACACACACACACACACACACACACACACACACACACACACACACACACACACACACACACACACACACACAGAGACACACACGCGCGCGCACAGACCCCCCCCCCCCCCCCCCACACACACACACACACAAACACACACACACGCACCCGCACAAACACCAGCTTGTAGTAGCTTTCTCACAGTATAACAAACCTTGCGATGTGTGCTGAATGAGGAAAAAAGGGGGAGGAGGGGAGAGCATTGGGAAATTTGGCTGAAAAAGGGATGCTTCTCCTGTCCCAATAGGCCTGATCCAGTCAACTCTACTTCCTGTCCTAATGTCATTTAGTCTTCCTCGGCTTTGGGGCTTCTTAGATGAAAATGTTCTCCATGCCCCCTTCCCACAGCACACTAGATTGGACTAATGACCTCAGCACTGTTTCTCAGCGGGTAACTGAACATGGTGGAACCTTTCTCCTTGCACCCCCAAACAGTGCAGTAGACCTAACAGCAATGCTCAGTCAGTGACATTGATTCGCATGGCTATTAATACCCACACGAGGCACAACTAATCATATCCTGTTAGCTCAGGAAGCTGAAACTGGAAAGTGCACAGTAAAACATGAAAAGCAGTCTTTGGAATGATTGGAACAGAGTAGAGCTTGGCAGTTCAGACGATATATCTTCTACGAGTCAAGAGAAGAAAACAAAATAACGAAAACAGATAGGATGAAAGGAGACACTTGACAAAATCATTGATGTGGGTCAGAATAAGAAAAAGCGACTTTGGGAGCCTGTCTTTTATTAAATCTCAACTGGCTCCAACCTAAATGGACCATTGAGACCAGACTGGCTGCACACACTAAAAATAGTGACAATTCAAAGTGATTCAAAAGAAACTCTAAGACACATCTGGACTTTATACATCTCAGTTTGTTCTCGGCGTATGCAGTAGATATTTACTGAACTATAAAAGCCTTCATCCACCAAGGGTGCCACAAGGAAACATCCAAATATTTCAAAAAGAGCAAAAAATAAAACTTGCTCACATTATGAAACAGGGGTGACTGTTTTTGAACATCAAACTGTTTGTATGCCTGTTTGTAGACCACCATTGTGTTTTGTGAGTTGAGATCCAAATCAAAAAAGGGCCCTGCCTCCCTCAAAGTCAGCTATGTTATCAGGATAAAGCATGCTTTGCCACTTAGGCAGAATAATTACTCCAGGCTGTTTCCATTTACTGGCACAGACGCACCATATGAAAAGGTTGAAGCCAGCAAAGGGTGACTCTTTTTCTTAAGCATGCACATACACAGACACACACCCCGACATTGCTTTGAAGTTGAAAGTAACTATGGTTCCTTACATCAAGTTCCCATATACCAATCTTGTGTTATTAGCTGGATGGCTGTCATTATGTGGCCTGTTGGATGAACGTGGAACACTGTGGCTTGACTGGGTTAACCCTTTGTGCTGCGACATATGTATTTTCTGTATTTGTGTGTGTACAAGGATGACAGGGCAAACATTGTCTTTTATGGAATGTGACAAAGAGACTGGCTGATTTTGGAGGAGTCACAAGAAATTGGCCTGATGGCCATTGAAAAGCAAAAAACATTAAAACACACGGAACTTTTATGAAGACACGCTCTCTCTTTCTCTCCCACAAACAGCTCACACACACACACACACACACACACACACACACACACACACACACACACACACACACACACACACACACACACACACACACACACACATGCTTATGAAATACGTACATGAACTTAGGTCTGATATTATATTTGAGAAGTGCCTTACCAACCAGTATGCCTGTCACAATGTTTGGTCGTAGTCACGTGATTTGGCTTCTGGCTTACTCGCTGAACCAGAACCGAGGGTGTACAACTCTCAGCATGGCATTTCGAAGTTGTGTTGTTACCATGGAGACCCCTGAGAGTGCCATGCCAACCAGACCTGCCGTTTCCATGTTCATGCTGGGATGAAATGAAGATTCACAGAACCCTGGCAGTAGAATAGAGGGCAGGGCTTTACTTAAAAGAATTACTTTCAAACATACAGTATATTTCTTACATAATGTTTAAGTAATTGCTCTATTAACATAACTATCTAAATTATATTCATACCTTGTTTAGAAAAAACATAACAAAGCATAACTGTAATACTACTATTGTACTATGTACTATTGGGGATGATTGTCCAATGCACAATAAAATCACTGAAGCAAATGAATCATGTATTCAATTAAAGTGTTGTGTGTACTGTGTCTGTGTGTACTGTATTACTGTTTGGGGCACTCAAACAAGTGAATCAAATCAGACTCACAGATGAGCTAATTATGTGATGCAGAACATCCACCCTGAATATTATTTTGTGGACCTAGTGCTATTTTTAGATCTTATGGGAAAAGTGCGTGAGTGTTTTGTTTATTGATGTTGTGAAGATATGCTAAGAATTCGACTGCCAGGACTAGGAGTCCATAATATTCAAATGAATAATCATAACAAACCGAGCAATGGATTGGAAAACGGATATATTTGACGTTTGATTTAATGTCTCTTATTTTTACACTATACTTTGGTACAGTGGAGTCTTTCTCTGGGGTAATACCAGCCATGCATAAGTACACTTAGTTATTTGTGCTTGTATTGTTAAAAATAAATATTATATTTAATATATGAATATTTGAATATATAAATATGCTTATATATGTACTCAAAATACATTGTATTTATTGATCAGGACTGTCCATAGCACCTGCCAATGACCGGGCGGCATTAAATAAAAGCCAAAACAAGAATGTACAGGAATGTTATGTACTGGTGTGTGTGAGAGAGTATGATTCAGTGCAACTGAATCAATGCTACAAGGGTAATCATATTATAGTGCTACAGCACTCTCTGGTGGTAGCAGAATCGGATTACTGTGCATCACAAATAGGCATACAATACAACAACCGAACAATTATCTTTTTAGAATAACGTCCTCTAAACTGTAGTATTACTGTTTAGGGAATCAAAAATAAGTCCTTTAAAGCAAAAATATATTTCAACTAGAGAATGTTAATATAAAAGATCCTGTGGACGCAAGTTTTGTGAAAGATTAATCCTTTTTTAATGTTGCCATTTGTCTCTCTTGAGTTGTGCATTCCAAAATCTCTGCATCTCTTCTGACATAGAAATCTATGCTATAGTTGGTTACAAAGTACCCATGGACCTTTTCAAACATTTATGGAATTATTTTAAATTAAGATTTTTTTTATATCTACAGTATATAAATATAATCTTGGATTCCAAACACTTAGAAGTATAACAAATAGCTGTTTTATAATTTGATGCGATTACGCAGTCAGTAATCGTACCTCTGTAGATTTCTGCCACTCCACTGAATTAGAATTTGTTATTTAAAGTCGAAACAGTGAGCAATATATTTTAGTAAATCTATGGATTAAATCATCTTTTTTAATATTACGAATACTCTAAACGGATGTCGGTAAGTGGAGCAGTTCAGTCCCCATGGGACTAGAGGAGGAGGTAAAGGTCAAAGGTGACTTTAGCTCATTAACCTCATGACAGATGGTACTTCCTATGTTGGAAGATAAAAGATGTTGAAGTGACATATCAAGGCGTACATTCCATTAGCAACCTGTGTGTGACAAACTGTGAGGAAGTCAAAGTATCTATCTCATTTACTATTGAATTTGAATTTGAATCACTGCACCAAAATCACAACAGTGTATTATGTGATTGGAATGTAAAACGGTTATGATTCAAATCTATGATGTTCATGCACTCTTATCAACTCACAACCTTGAGCAATGCAACACAGTTAAAATAAATTAAGTAGACAGTGTGATATTTAAATTTAGGTCTTGTGCATTCCAGCTTTAGTTTGATAAAACTACATCCTAATCAGTTTTCTCATTTAAGTTGTCTTTTGAAAAGCAACTAGTAAATTTAAATAAGAGATGTGACCATTCTGTATTAATAGCATACATCGGTAGAATCGATTGTTTTCTGCCCATTAAAAATATACAAATATAGATTTTGATTATGAAAAATGCTTGCAAAAAGAGACAAACATAAGAATGACACTACTCACCACTCATGTGTTTGTATAAAAGATATTTACTTCAATTGTCACACCTAGGGTGCTAGTGAATAATAATAACAATAATAATAATAACAATAATACATTGTGAGTTTCATACAGTGATATTGCTTCTCCATATTGTATAGGGACTGTCTTACAGTGCTGAGAACAGACTACATGACTGAAAATTATCAAAGTAAAAAAGAACCCAATTGGAAACATACAAATACGAGGGGACAAATTGAACTGGAGGAGATTTTGATGATGTTTTTGTTGTCAGTGAAGGAGCAGTCCACCTCTCGTTGCTGATGACTGAGGCCTAGAAGTGCTGAATACAAAAATATACCAACAGTCAGTGACACCTCAGTCCTGACTAATGGGGGTGACACCGCCTATTAAGAGTGACAAAAAGACTTTGCTAAAAGTAGCTTCCACCTGAGCTTTGAGAGACATACCTAGACCTGCTTATATGGTGGTTGGGTTCCTCACTTTAAATTAGTCAGTAAAAAATAAGGGAGAAGGAGTGAAACAAAAGATAGGGAAAGGATTGAAAGTTTTCCAACTGACACACAATGTATCAATACAACACGCAACGTGATATGAATGCCTTAACTCCACTGGGCGACTTTCATTGCCAACAAAATTAATCAATGGCTTATAATAGAGAAGAGCATTTTATTTAAACTCAAAGTCTTAGGTCTGAAGTGCCATTTGTGTTTAGAAAGACACTTTTTTGGTTAAGGGGATTTTTCTTTTTTTTTGTAACATTGGGGAACTTCAATGTGAAGTTTGGTTTAAAAACATCACACCTTACACATCTTATTCGAGAAATAAATTACACAAATAAAAATTTCTTGGAATCCATACCTGTACAGCCTAAAAGGATCGTAGCAATAAAAATCATTAGGACAAAAAGGGTAATTTTAGCAGTGAGAAATATCTAACAATATTTGGTATAAAAAAATTGTTCTTCCATTCATTTAAAAAGCAAATAAGAAGTGTACATTTAAAAAAGAAAATAGTGTCGAGGTGACAGGCATTTACAAGTTTGTTCACTATGTGACATTTGTGACCCATCAGTATCTAGTCAAATGTTGAATTTAATATTTACTGAGACAAAGAAGCACATTGACATTACCGTAGATCCATCAATAGTTTTACGGCTGCCTTGCAAAATATTGTTGGATACCTCTGGCATACTTTATGTTGAGTGAAGCTGGTCAACAGAAACCGCCCTACTACAACCTAAACATACGTACACATATACTCAAAAATTCACAATGCTTGACAAAAGTAGTGTCCCAATTCAAAAATCTTTCTCTGAAAAAATATAATTCTGGAGAAGGGTGCTTATAAACCTGGTAAAGTAGTAATTAGGGTGAAGTGCCAAATACAATGCCAACCATAGCTAGATTGGTTCTCAATTCTTCGTAAAGAGGAGCATTTTAGAAAAGCCAGAATACAAAGTGAACATGAGAAACTGAGTGACGGTTTGCAACCAATTAATCTGTTGTGTAACATGTTAAGTCTAATGTTCCCTCTCTGCACAGACATACTTAAGTTCAACTCATATAATTTCTTATAATTGGAAGGCAAATGAAAACACAAATTCAATAATATGTTCATCACGCTTTTGGCAAACACTGTCAAACACCTCTTGTCATTACTCGTGGATCTTGACATAAAAAAAAAGATTATTTTAAAAAGGCAATAGGAGTTCTTACTCATTGAAGAAGGGCTGGAGACTGGAGAGAATTAATGATAGGAAATGTTCTTGTAATGTGTTAGTCTGAGAGAATCAAGGCATTAAACTTCACGTGTGTTTAAGTTTGTATCACAAACACGTTGAGGCTATGAAATGAAAGAAGGGGCATAAGAAAAAAACGTGGAAGCATGATACACCAACACCAGGAGACGAGTGCTGGCCACCTACGATGAGCGTGAACTTACAAAGGTGTGAGGTTTTCATAGTCTTGATATGGGGGAAACATAACGATGGACACGTTAAGGACACGCTCTACAAAGAACTACCAATACTTTGAACATTAATAACAAAAAAAAACATAGTAATGCTTAACAACTTGCTATAAGGATATATTTTATCTGTACAATTTTATATGACAGTGTATATAATATTGATAGCAATCTGCTTTAGTTCTATAGAAAAATATTTGCAAAGGGCAAATTCCTGAATTTCGTCCAAAGAATCGCACGGACTCTGCAACAAATTGTACACTGTTTAACTCAACATCAGACTGGAACTGAACATCCTGTGTTTTTCTTTATCATCAAAAAGAAAAAGAAAAAACGTACATAGAAGGGAACTCAAGCACAAGAAACTGCACAAACACATGCAAAATGCCCTTTGTATAAACCAGTGTTGCTTTGGGTGTTTGCTCCAGGATCTATCTGTGAAATCCTGTCCCCTAGCTCTTCATGATCCTCAGAAATCTTACCCGTTCTGTCAGGAAGCTACAGACAGCTGTAAGTCAACAAAGCTGACCAATACTTAAAGAAAGTTCTTCCCTGTCAACAGCAGAAATATACACATGGACGTGAGCGACGAAAAGAGGATCGACCTCTGTGCTCCTTAGATGCCTTGCAACATAGAAACTGTGTAGACCTGGGACTGATAAAACAAAGGCTGCACTTTCTGGTGTCTACATGGGCACGCGTTGACCATAACCTTTGCACAAGGCTCTCAAGCAATATTTGGTCCTTTCCGTGAAGTTGTATTGCTCAGCAGCATGCGGTGGTGGGACAATATGCTCTGTTGTAATTCTGTGTCATTTTCGTCAAATTATTCTGGGGCACAAGTGTTTGGGGGATTATAGTCTGGCAAATGATGTAAGAGAAAATGTATCAACCTAACTGCTGGCGTGGGAACAGAGGAATCCACAGAAACGTGACCACCACTGACAAACGACGTTCAGACATAATGCGAATGAGGGAAGAGGTACAACTGTATCTTCTTTCTGAGTCCCCTGTCCAAAAACATGACCGCAATATCTAGACTACTTTACATGTTAACTTTATAGTTTGTTTGCGTCTAATGCCCATATCTGGTAGTGAGGGAGAAACACCTGAAATAGGTACTTCTCTGAAGTACAAGATATTCTTAACAGAGAAGCAACAGACCAGTCATAAAACGTAGTAGTTGAGAGTAAAGTCCAAAGTTATGAATTGAACGCTGAAACTGAGATTGCACCACTTTGCATGTAACAGATGACACTGAAGTCTTCAGGGATGCTTAACTCCCACAAAAATACACTTGACATCTGCACTGTGTCAAATGTGGTGAGAGTAACTGGCTACATGGGCATCATTTCTAGAGCAGCAGTATTTTTTTTGGATAACTTTGGAGACATGTAATGTGTTTAGGATATGTAGGTAGATAGACTACCACAGTGTCTTATTCCAACTTAGACAGCACAAAGCCCAAAGAAACACCAAGGCTTTAGTCTAACAGACAGTCAGTCTTACTGCATTCCATTGTTGACCGTCGATTAATAATGTCAGCACTACAGAATGGAAAATTAAGGCAAAGGCACTACTAGGAACTTAAGTTAGTCTGCAGAAGAACAGTCTCAGACAAATAAGTGCTAAGTTATGTCTTGTTATAGTGCTAAGTACATTAAGCTTTTTCAAAGGTAGTATTTGAGGACGTAATCAATCCACTTGTCAAAAGTCACCGTACGGTCCGATTGCAAAAGGGCCAAAGTGGTCACAGAACATTGTGCTCATACCTAAAGGAGAAAAGGGGAGGTCGGTGGGCAGGAACAAAGGGCCGAGGCCCAGCGGAGAGCCACTGCTGTGGCTAGGCCAGGCTGGCAGTGTGGCACTGGAGGGAGCCTGGTTTGGAACCAGGCCAATGCACAGGGCTTGTTGACTGCCCTCCAGGAGGGATTAGATCCCTCCTAGCTACGCTATAGGAGGAGCTGTAGAGCACCATGCATTCAGGAACAATTCTAACTCTCGCTCACCTCCTCCCTTAGATAGTAATGAGTAAGATTAAGATGAATTAAGATGAGTAATGTCGAGGACATGCAAATTGTCTTTTTAATACAGGTGTAAATGTTTGTTTGAACCCATTCGGTGTTTGGTCAGTAGTAGTGCTTGTGCTTTCCACTTCCATGTATAATTTTGAATCAAGATATTTTTAAGACTAACTTATTAAATAAATAGCTAATGGAAAGCCATCTGGCTTATTTAATGTCATTTACCATTTCTCAGTGCATGACAGTTAATATAGCTGTTTTTATTTCTGACAATGTGCTTATCTATGTTGGCGATATGACATGGGGGCAGCCTTCTTGAATTTCCAATGAAAGCTTAAGCCCACTTAAGCCCAACTGAAGTCTACAAAATTAGAGTGAGTTATCATCACTGCTCCTCTTACTCAATACATTTATATAGCTATGTGAAAACAGTGTTTCACATTAAATGCCTTATGACTGACTGAGAAATGATGCCACTGGAACACAGCTACCTACTGCTACTTGTCCTGTCACAACAATAGTACCAATAAGGACCAACTATGCAGAAGAGAAACGGGGGGGGGGGGGGGGACATGATCACCAACGTAATCTTGTCATGTTCTCCCAAAACCTTCTGAAAATAAAAATCATGCAAAGCTATAGTGAGCACTGCAGTGAGTCCATGTAATGCTACCTTCCAATATCCATCAAGCTGCTTGCTGCTTTTAGCCATGACCATGTAAATGACACTGTCAAACATAATCAAAGATCACTAATATACACGCAATTTATGATGACTAGATCTCATCGGATAACCCAAATACTGCCGGCAGTCTATCAGTCTAAAAAAAGTAACATGACCCCTTATAAGTCCCTTCCATAACAATAATAATAATGATGATAAAATACAGAAATCAAATAGGACATTAAAATGTAAAATACAGCACCTATAAATAAGCAGAACAAACAATAAAAAACTATGTTGAAGATAACTAGCATGAGTCATAATTATGGCATCAAAAGGGCAACTACTGTCTTGTGAGTCTGCAATACAAAAAAGCCACATAACTGAAAAAAACAGCTTTCAAGAGAGAAAGGGTGGCAGTTGTGCACTCCAAATGTGTGCAGGTATGTACAAATCAAAGACACGCAGACATAGAAAACACGCGGAGAGACACACAACACACACCCTTTCTCAAGGGCATGCATGGCAGAGTAAGGAAGTCGTTCCTTGCTCACCTTCCACACCCCCGTCTTACGTTGTGGATATACACAAAAGTCTTATAATCACACACATGTGCTTTACACGGGCACATGTGCTTAACACAGGTGCGTGTGCTCATATACACACACACACACACACACACACACACACACACACACACACACAAACACACAAACACACAAAGGGAGAGGCAGTGGGCAGGCAGGCAGGCACTGTGAACTTGTGGCATAGGAGGAGGACAAGAAGTGGAGGGGGGAAAGGTTGCACTGTGAGTGGGAGAGGTGTCGAGTACAAAACGAATGTCTTTTGATTCTTCCTTTAACCCGTGTCGAGGGATCCTTTGACCTCTGAGATATATTCACATGGCTGTAGAAAAGAAAAACAAGGAAGAAGGACAGACCAGTATAGAAGCCTCTTAACAGTCATTAATCAATCATAATACTGGTCTTGTCTGGATCAATGTGCATGTGTTGTTTTCAGATCAAATAAAAATAAACAATGTAACAGTTTTGTTTTGAATGGAATTCAGAATTTCAAGTCAGCGGTTCGTGAGTTTTTGGGTGGGTCAAATACCTGTTTAGAACTAAACACAAACGATGCATAATTATTTGAATAGTCTCCTCATGGTTTGCTACTGTATGCTACATGACACAGCATATCTATCCACATGGAATATATGTCAGAGGTCTGGTTGTACATGAAATGGACAAGTGTAAAGCTCAACTATACGAGTGCACAAGCTGAGGTGGGCCAATCTCTCCCTCTAGTGCAACGCATGTGAGAACCACCACACAACTGGGCTTTGGGTTCGTTTCTTTTCTTTTTCTATTTTTGTTCTCCACAATGTACACATTTATATACATATATATATATATATTTATATATATACATACAACTATACGGATAGAGTCCAGAGCAGAAGAGCCTGAATATTGGAATATACAGTAAAGTGAGCTGTGCATCTCCTGGCTTTTTCACCCAATCAAACGCCTCTCCTCCAAGGGCCAGCCTATGAGGTGCAGCGGCCGTCGGCTCCACTGCCCGCCCCAGTAATGAGGTCTCGATAGTGTGGTTTTGTGGTTAAAGAGGTTAAAACGCAAGATTCTTTACTTTTCTTTTAAAAAATATCTAAGCTGAAATAGTTTTTTTCTTTTTCATTGACTTTTTTTTGTCTTTTCTTTACATGTTTCTTGTTTCAAACCTGATTTTGGCCTAAAATGGAGTGTATTAAACAAACGCTTCCAGGGGTAACCAAAATGGCGCCACTGGAAGTCAGTTAAAGCTATGAAAGAAATGTGCACTACTTATCAAAGAGTTTCTAGATCAATCAAGAGAAAGAACACCTAGTCAGCTACTATACCACAAGTTTTTTTCTGATTTTTACCGCTTTCTTGTTGCATTGCAGGTTGAAAAGTTGAAAAAGTTTGTGAATTAAAGTGATATATTTTGACCCATTCCTTTAAAACAGTTGTTAATTTGTATTTTCACTTGGCATATTTAGCCTTCCCAGCTATTTAGGAATCAAACCTAGCATCGTTTAGAGTCGACCGACTGTGCAATCTCTTAGTGGCAACCAAATTGCTATAAAAGTTGTTTTTTTGTTTCTCAGATGAGAAAAATAATTTGATAAAAATGTTGATTCCTTCTAGTCCGTAACGTGGTATGTTCCGGAGCCATTAAATGGCTTTTTTCAGGGCACAAAAAGGAAGGTTGCTTGGAAAAAAGGATTTCACTTCTCTCCTGCAGGTTATTCTGCTATTAATCAATGTTTGGTGATCCTTCCAGAAAAAAGGTCTACTCTAATTCAAATTGAATAACAAGGAGAAACAACCCCATTGAAAAACAGAGAAAATAGTGGGAAACGTCTGCTTGACGTGGTCAAAACTCACAGGGCAAACAAGGTTAGAAAAACTTTGAGATGGCGAAGAAATCTCTCAAAGGGAAACACACACCCATACACACACACACACACACACACACACACACACACACACACACACAAAACACATAATTGCTTCTCTTAACGGTTTCCTCCTGTGGAGTGACGCTTCTTTGTGAGTAGAGCAGTTTCTCTTGTCTCTTTCGCACCTTTGGCCGGTCTTGTTAAGGCCCTGTGGCCAGCAGGGCTGTGTTCTAAGTGCTTTTTCTTTTCTTTTCTTCTCCGTATCAAATCCAGACGGCTTCTACCGCTTCTCGTCGTCAACACCCCCCCAACTTGTCCAAACCCTCTTTGATATGACAGAGTCTCAAAAGACACCAGTTCTCGCCTGGCAGCGCTGCACCCGGCTTAGCCTAGGACTGTGCAGTCAGGGCACTATAAAAGAGGAACTGCTCTCCCCCTGTATTGTGGGTGAGGGAGGAGCGTATTAAAACTCCCACTCGTGCGGCTCGTCTTTGCTGGCGGCCTTCTCCAGGCGGTGAATGATGTTGTTGAGGTTGGCGGCTTTCTTCTTGCGCAGGCTGCTGTCCCGCGGATTGCGGGCGGCGGTGGCGGTGGAGGCCACGGAGGTGGACCCCCCGTCTGGGAAGCTGAAGAGGCTGTCCAGGCCCCCGCTGCTGCCTGCTGGTCCCCCCACTGAGCGGGCTCGGTCCTCCCGGTGATCCGGCCCGCCCTCGCCCTCCGAGACGCCCCCTCCTCCTCCTCCTCCCCCCAGGCCGGCGCGGCCTTCCACGGTGCCGTCCGACTCGGTGCCGTCGCAGCTGTCGCCCTCGCTGGCCTTGCTGTTCCGCGTGGACGGGGAGCCTCCCTCGCCGGCCGCCGCCTGGATCTCGTCGATGAACAGCTCCCGCCGGATACGGGACCTGCAGGGAGAACGGAAGGGACACCACGCAGGAGAAGGTAAAGTCGAGAGTTATGGGTGTCCACCAGACGTCTTTCCACCTCTGCTACTACTGTCTATCACAAAGTCAGCTCGTCTGAGCGTTCAGCTGGGGTTTGTATGAGCGTTCAGCTGGGGTTTAGGCAAGATAAGAGTGCTAGCCAAGACCTAATTCTGTCAAATAACTCAGCAATGGGAGAAGACAGTTGCCGCTGCCAGTTCCCTTGCCTTCTACCTGTAGTTATGGAACCAGTTGATGACTGTGCTGGTCTTGAGGTTGAGCTGGGAGGCCAGCTCCTCGATGGTCTTGGGGGAGGGGTAGGGCTTCTGCTGGTAGGCCCTCTTCAGAGCCTCCTTCTCCTCGGGGGCCAGGACCACACGGGGCTTCTTCAGGTGCTGCTGGGGCGGCAGCTGCTGGTGCTGGTGGTGGGCGCTGTGCTGAGGGCTGCCCCCCTGGCTGTAGTCTCCCCCCGACAGGCCCCCGTCCCCGGCCTGGCTCTCGCTCACTGAGCTGTGGCGACGCTTCATGTACGCTAGCACAGAGAGAAAGAGAGAAGGAAAGAACGCCATTTAAACTTCGAATGACGAAAATCTCCACAGAGCTAAACACTAGTCACGCCGTTAGCGGTCAGATTTGAATGGGAGCTAACACAAAGAAGAGCACAAATATGAAGCACTTGGGAAAGTTACTTTGATACCACGGGACACACCAACGTCGTGTCCAATAGGATGCAGCTCTGTCAAGCTGACACCAGGGGGCAGTATATCCACAGTTATTGAGTATTCATGGTGCCACACACAGCGCTGTCAACAACATGAGAGGCAGCTTTTGTGGGGACAGAACAATGAGCGGAAACCCAGCGACCTGCTCCTCTCCCGACCCCTGTCCTCCTATAGCCGGCATGTTTGAAAAGGTGCTTACGCAACACACTGGATGACGCCGAGTGCACAGAAAAGACCCTACACGGGACCAAAATAGACACAAGGCTGTGCTTTTCAAAAGTAGATGGAAAATTCCAAATAAAACAGACATTTACTAATAGTTATCCCCCCCCACCCCCTCCCCGTGTAAAGTGGGCTTCATAGTGTTCAGAGACTAGAATAGATAATACTAGATGATACACAAAGAAAACTCTGAAACAAAACTGTGAAACAGTTTAAGTTGGTCCCTATAGAGATGTTTTGGCGCAGGATATAATAACTTCCTGATGATGATCTATAATCCGGGACAAAAAACATTTTTCATCCACCAAACCTATCTCCTATTTATAATCTGTAAATCCTTAAATGGCCTATCTACTTTACATCTGCGTGCTCTTCACTGGGCTAAAACGTACGCATTGACCCGCAATACCCTTCAGAGAGCAGGGCCTCATAGCCCTGGTTGGGGCAGGGCAAAGACCATCGATGGAGCCCCCAGCAGCGGGGCAGATGAGGAGTCAGCTGGAGGTCGGCCTCTTTGCCTCGGGCCGATACGCTGGGCTAACACGCCAGTGACTCCACAGCGGGGCCTCGCTTTCAGCCATGACTCACAGCCGCGCGCCGGAGCCCCAACGGAAAGGACCAGCAATGTCACTTTTGGCCTGGGAGAAGTGTTAAACAGGCCTAATCACTCCAAGAATGTTCACTTCTCTGGCGGAGGGAGGGAGCGAGGGAGCGAGGGAGGGAGGGCTGTGATGAGTGCACTGGACTTTAAATAAGCAGGCCCCGGAGAGGCTGGGGCCTGTCGTGTCTGATGAGGGCGCCGACATCTTGCGCCCACATCGATCTCGACAGCACCCGAGAAATGCATACCCCCCACCCATAACACTAACACACACACACACACACACACACACACACACACACACACACAAACTTATTTATTTTTCCTCCATATCTTTCATACACATACAGACACACACACACACACACACACACACACACACACACACACACACACACACACACGCACACACACACGCACACACACACACACACACACACACAATTTCACCAGGAGCAAGGAGCAAGCATGTGCGATTTGGTTTGACAGCCTAGGGACGCATGTGGGCTATTAGAGGAGGGAAAAGAGCAATCAGACATGCCCCGTCCTCTGCTCCCTGATGGTGGTGTGCCAGCGTGTTCCACCCCGCTTTACTCCCTGGCCGCAGCGCGTTTAGGAGGCTATCGAGCTGTGGCCCTGACTGAATGGCACGCTGAGACTGATGTGAAGGCTGGGCACTTTATAGGATGGACCGTGTAGCCTAGTCACTGCACAACAGTAGTAGATAGAGAGAAGGATAGTGAATGAGAGTGAGTGAGACAGAGAGATCGACAGACGTTCAAAAAGAGAGAGAGGGAGAGAGAGCGAGAGAGAGAGAGAGAGAGAGAGAGAAATATGGCGAGCGGGTGACAGAGACCCCAGCCCACTGACAGAGACAGACCACACAGTGTCGTCCCTCTACCTTTCTTCTCCATGCGCTTCATGTCCATGAGCTTCTCCACGTTGCGCGGGTCGCTGAGCCACAGCTGCATGCGGACAAAGGGCTCGCGGCCCTTCAGGCTGAGCTTGTGCCAGGGCTTGGGCCGCGCCAGCAGGTCCGACACCGACCCCTGCGTCAGGCCCAGAATGGTCTCTCCGAACAGACGCTGACCTGAGGAAGGGCAGGGACAGGGAGGTAGGGATGAGACTCACAGCTGATAGTGGATTTCATATGAATTTAGAGCGGTGTGTGCGACTTTGGATATCTGATTGAGGAGAAAGATCCATAGGTAGATAAAGACAAAGGGGGGGAGAACAGATATATAAAAGCTATGCTTACTTAACATACTTTTCTACTCAGCTTGCACTAAAAAAACCTTTTGAAATGCCGCACACAGGCATGCTGAAGTGTCATGTCCTTTAACTCTCCAAGAGCGAAGCCAGGGCCATTTTTGAAAACTTTGCAACAAAAGTTGGCAGCGTTATGTCTGTGACTGGGGCCGACTTCAACCGAGAGAAGAGACAGTTTAGATGGTCTTTGACTGGCTGTTTGAGCTCTGCAGCGCTTTCTAAAGAACAGGGGGGAGAAATGGGTATGTGGATTCAAATAAATATAAAAAAAACAACAACAAGCAAGGTCTAGCTCTGTTCTCAGCATAAACATTCACAGCGGCAAAGTGGAGTTCTTGAAAGGTTTTCAAACGCTGGCGAGCTCTCACGCAGAGCGCAGTGCTGCTCCGTTTCCCCTTTCCGAAATCTCCAGGGACCCCTCAAACCTGCCTCTGGCAGTGGGGGGGGCTGCTTTCCTCCGCCTTTCACAACGTTTCATGCAGGTGAGCAAAGGGAGGGGGGGGGGGGCTGCACAAACGAAGAGAGCGTGGCGGAGATGTGAAGTGCCACTGAAAGGCGTTGGGATTTGGGAGCGCTTCTCTAAAGGGAGGAAGAAAGGGACGGGTAGACAGCAAGGGGCTGAGAGACAGAGAGAGAGACAGAGAGAGAGACAGAGAGAGAGAGAGAGAGAGAGAGAGAGAGAGAGAGAGAGAGAGAGAGAGCAGGTGACACCAGTCCCACTGAGAGGATCTCTTAGTTTTCCCAATGAAAGGCTTTGTGCTTTACAGTGCATATCTCTGTGACACACACACACACACACACACAAGAATGTTCCCACATACTCTTACAATAGCGCTCTGATTGGATCAGTTTATCACAAAATCAACTGAAAGAATCAACTGATTGAATAAAATCAGTCTTTTATTGGCAGTAAATCATTGAATATTGAAAGTATATTGTGATTTGCTATAGAAAATTAGGTTCAGTTTTCAAATCCATTGGATTCAGTTATTACTACCCTATAATATAATAAAAATGCAGGGTTGAAGCATCCATTGTAGACTAAATATGTAATTGGTAGTTTATTTATTGTTTAAATAAGTAGGCAGATTTGTATTCACCACTATGACTTCTGATAAAAATTTAATTAGCCAGTGTGCGTCATCTTGTGCTGTGTGGAGAGAAACCAAAGATGGTAGACCAAAAACAGAACATTTCTTTCAACGCTAACATGGCTACGTAACAAATATCTCTAAGAGTTGCATGGCCTATAGGTCAGCCAGGATGACAATGGTGCACCCAGAAGAGAGGCTGGAACAGGCCAGTTGTGTTAGCTGGACAGTGGAGGCTCCATTTGATTATGCCGTGAGGAGGACAGCTTAAATGACCCCATCCATCACGCTGACTCTGTGGCTGGGTGGACGGGACAGAGGGGAGGAGGGAGGGATGAGCATTGCTGCAGGTGCCAGGTCTAAGAACCAGGAAACGGGGGAGGGAATGAGCCCTGATCTTCTTAGGATAAAATCCCACGTAAAATGTAAACCTCTTGGAAGCGGGGAGAAAAGACATCTTTGGAAGCAACATAAACATATATCATCCATATGTTCCAAGGCCAGTATAAGATATTTACTAACATATTTTGTTCTGTCAGTGCTGTTAAAAAATATAAGCACCAACGGATGAAATGATGTGAGGGTAGAAAACTTCACATGGGGTTCATATGCCCTGAGTCAGTCGCCCAAGTTACTCGGCTAGCTATTAGTTAACTGGCTAGCATTAGCCTAGAGCAGGTTCATCCCACTTTGACTGCTCCACTGGCTGTGATGGTAGCTGGTGTCTTCCAAGGTCCATGAGTACACTGGGTTCTTAATTTCCCTCTGCTTTTGTTTTGCAAGAGTGGAGCCCAGTTAATTTTAGCCGAGGGGACTGCTAATGAGCTAGCTGGCCAGCTTGTGGAACGTAGCGACTGGCTAATTCCTTCTGCTTTAGCAGTCCTATGACGCGAGCAGGACACAAAAGCACTGCCGGTTGTCGAGCGTCGCTAATGTGTGCGATGATGACACGCGCGACCAACTACACGCAACATCTTATGTCTTTGAAGTGGGGCAAATCTCAGACAAAGCCTTTTTAAGGGTATACATTAATTGTAATTAATTATAATTAGGAGACGTCAGTTTTTGGTAAGCACTGCACTGTGCAATCCCACTGTAATTTGCCACGGAACACTGTTGGCAGGGATGTGACAGCTTGCTTAATGGCTGACACGAGAACTTCGCCGAATCGAGCTTACTGTCTTTCCAGGAAATAAACAGGACTTCAAAAGAAACCAGCGCTAGCTCAACTGTCGCGGCAGTGTTGCCTTAAGGGCCACTGGGCCCACAAAATGTCCGTCGCGGCACGGCGCGGCACGCCGTCGGAGCCCAACTCACCGAGGTTATTATCTGTCAGCACCTCCTTGACCTTCTTGGTGATGACGTAGGTGTCCAGCTCGGGGGACATGGCCACCATCTCCTGGATGCTGAGGCCGGAGTGACCCGGCACCGGCAGAGGCGTGCCGGGCTGAGACTCGGACGGCTCGCTGGGCTCTCGGGCCGGGGGCTCGGGGCCCATCCCGCTCCCGCCGCCGCCTCCTCCTCCTCCTCCGGCCGCCTGCTCCCCCGAGCTCTTGACGGACTCCTCGGCCGAGCTGAGGGGAGACTCTGGGGCCGGGCTGCAGCTGGCCGACGTCTTTGGGGTGCTCTCTGTTGGGGAAACACAAAAAAGTGGAGGGGGGCAACATTTAGCGCTGGAGACAGAGGTAGTAATAATACATCATAATAATCATAATAGTACACATCAGTCCTGTGGATGGTGGCGGAACATGGCGCTCTGAAGGGGCTGCAATGCGACCATTAGATCCCACCTCCCCGTTGGAGTGACCACCACCACCACCACCACCACCACACGTTGCAGAAGGCCTTGTCATTGTCATTGCTGACGCTCCAGTCTGAGCTAACTCGTGTTCTCTGCTCCGGTGCCTTGTCGCGCGAGCAGCCATTCCGCCGTGTGCACACAGACGGCGACGCAACGCACCGATGCTCTCGCCGGGGATTCTGTCATCGCGGCTAACTCCCCGTGCGTCCCCCTACCCAATGGCTGTGTGATGGGCCATAGCACGACCAATCAATCCCCCCCCCCCCCCAGCACGCGCGACACCCAACTTGTCAGGAGATGAGGGGAGAGACGGGTGGAAAGGAGGGAGGGGGTGAGAGAGATAACGGTGGAGGAGAAGGATGTACTAAACATGAGGAAGGCGGGGGGGGGGGGGGGGGGACAGCGAGGAGGATGGCAAATGACAAGAGGAGAGGAGAGGGAGCAGGCGAGGGAGTGGGAAAAGCACTGCGTGTGCAATTTTCCCCCTCTCTGCACATCAGCAGCGGAAACGCATGTTGAGTTGCATTGGCAGGAGAACGCCTGTCAGTACGGGACATCAGATAAGAGTGTGTGTGTGTGTGTGAGTGTGTGTGTGAGTGTGTGTGTGTGTGTGTGTGTGTGTGTGTGTGTGTGTGTGTGTGTGTGTGTGTGTGTGTGTGTGTGTGTATTCCGGGTGCACATGCTCTGACTAATTAGATTTACGATCCCGCTCCAGCAGATTTTACAGTAAATCAAGTTGAACACCAAACATCTTGACGCGTAAGTGAAGGCGGCCCCGTCACCATTTCGGCGCCATTGTTTGACAAGCCAGAACACAGCCGAGCTACACACTCGTGAGCATGTCCAACACGACTCGTTAGGGAGAGCCAAAGCCTGCGACGACTACGTGAGTCACGCGGGAGGAGTCGGCTCCATTCTCTGGGACATGGGTGCGCCTGAAGATCCCAGGACAACCACGGGGAGCTGGGAGAGAAACCAAAAGTAGCCCTAATTGCACGGTGTCACGTGCAGGTCAAAACGAGCAACACAATCGTAATCTGAGAGCGAAGAGTGGAGTCCAGAACTGACTTTGTAACCGACTCTGGGACAAACACCAGAGTGCTGTGTTGGTCTGTTCACGGCCGGGTTTCACGTGCCTGTGTGTGTGCCAATTTCAGACTGAAACAAAGGTTTAAGATCAGGACCGTGTGTTCCTGTATAATGGGTCATATGGCCTGGAGGATTGTATGTACCTATGGAACTCTAGTTGAGAGGTGTCAGAGGATTGTATGTACCTATGGAACTCTAGTTGAGAGGTGTCAGAGGAGTGTGTGTACCTATGGAACTCTAGTTGAGAGGTGTCAGAGGAGTGTGTGCGGGCAACGTGTAGGAATTTCCTTGACTCTCTCATTCTGACTCTTTCCACCCCCGCAGAAGGACTGGGACATCACACTGGCAGGGGTCTCTGTCTGTGTGTGTGTGTGTGTATATGTGTGTGTGTGTGTGCGCCCTACATGGTGCATGCCGCCAGGGGAGGAGGGACACCTCATCAGTCTTCCTCAGTCGAGGCCAGGAGGAAGGCCACAGCATGGGGGAGCTGATGGGGAGGAGGGCAGCCACTGCACACACACACACACACACACACACACACACACACACACACACACACACACACACACACACACACACCATACACACAAGGTCTGTCTACCTTTCCGACCACAGGCCTGGGATGGAAGGTTTTAGTCTGGATTTGTTGGTGTGAGAGAAAGGGGAAAGACAGAGAGAGAGAGAGAGAAGGAGAGAGAGAGAGAGAGAGAGAGAGAGAGAGAGAGAGGGGAGAAAGAGAGAGAGAGAGAGAGAGAGAGAGAGAGAGAGAGAGAGAGAGAGAGAGAGAGAAGGAGAGAGAGAGGGGAGAGAGTTATGAGACATAGGGTGTTGGACATCATCTATCCACGGAATTTAGGGGACACTAGTAAGCTATCAATTTCCCCCCCAAAATATACCCTTATGTTACTAATAGATGGCCTACTGGATCTCAACTGAACATTAAACACACTACTATCTAACCCTATCCCAAAACCCCCGCACACACACACACACACACACACACACACACACACACACACACACACACACACACACACACACACACACACACACACACACACACACACACACACACACACACACACACACAACCACACAAACAAGCTATGCGCCCACACACAAAGGTCTAGTGCACACCCTCTAATGAGGACAAGCTATGCATGTTGAATGTGCTGTGAGCAGAAGTGAGCTGAAGGCAGAGTGATATCCACCACTGCATCGGCTTGTCCCCTCCGAGCCACCGGGCCCGCTGTGATGGGTGTTATCCCAGCGCCCACTGTCTCGTGTCATTGGCAGTCTGAGTGGCTGATGACTGGGAAAACAACTCGCTTCCAATGAGCGTCTCCGTCTCAAAGGCACGGGAGTCAAGACGCTCTCCGAAATAAAGAAATCAAGAGAGACTCTCGTCTTCCTCCGCCTCTCTCGCCCCCCCCCCCCCGCACTCAATGTGACTGTGTGTGTTTTCTGTGTGTGTGTGTGAGGGAGAGTGTGTCTATATGTGCCTGATGTCTATCGGAGAGGTGACGATGCTGACTGTGAGACTACAAAGTTTTTCAAGCAGGTGTATTTGTCTGAGTGCGGAGGATTTGTTAAAAGCGTCTTGTACATTGCTTTCTTGTGTGTGTGTGTGTGTGTGTGTGTGTGTGTGTGTGTGGCTGGCTGGCTGCGGCCCTAAAGTGAGCAGCCGAGGGGAGCCGTCACAAGTGATTACCTCCCTGCCGCGCGGGGGGAAAGAGCTCAAGGGGAGCGTTAGTGTATTTGTGTGTGTGTGTGTATGCGTGTGTGTGTATGCGTGCATGTGCACAGTGGGGGGAGCCAGGCAGTCAACTTGCATATCCCGCCCGCTTTGCTCACCCGACTGGTGACATTTTAACTGGCGGCGTGGTGCGAGGCTGTGTGTGTGTGTGTGTGTGTGTGTGTGTAGGCGGGGCGGGGCAGTACAGGGGTGGAGTAAGGGGCGGGGGGGTTGCCCGCTTCATGGCAGGTTGTCCTGTGACACGGTGCCAGCGACCCACAGCCCAGTCATGTTACTGTACCACTGGCCCCTGAGGGACACACACTGGCTTGGGGAACGGAGAGACAGAGAGGGGGGTGGATGGGGGATGTTTCTCTCCCAGGGATCGGTGCCTGGGGACAAAATGGGAGGAGAGTACAAAAGGGAGGGTGAGATAGAACGCGCTCACACAGAGACAAACATCTGGCTCCACAGCTGCTCACTGCTTTTAACCCTGACACCGGTAACTCTACAACGGCCTAAAATGCCTTTTCCATCAACGCAGGCTCACAAAAAAAAGGGAGCCCAGGGCTTACCGATCCTCTAAATATCAATGTATGCCTACACCATATCTGCATGCAAACGAAGCCCTCCACATGCCCCTAGCTGTATTACGAGTTGGAGTGTAACTTACATATTCTAATGTATATGTAAAGTAGGGCCCGATACGCTGTATGTATATAACCATTGAGCACAGGGGGAATTGCACTGTGAATAGTTGAAATGACCTTTGGTTAGTGTGTGGGCTGAAACTGGCACAGGAATGTAGGTTGGCGTTGCTGTGGGTAGCCTACTACCTAAAGTCTCGGAGGGCGTCCTGGCACGGAGGGGATGGGGGGCAGCCAGAGACTGATGAGGGGGCAGGGAGTGCTCTTCACCTCCCTCCAACAACCCCCCGGACACACTCTCATGTACAACGCTGCGAATGGAAATGCAGGCACACCAGCAGGCAAAACGCCAAAACATACACACACACACACACACACACACACACACACACACACACACACACACACACACACACACACACACACACACACACACACACAAACACACACACACACGTCTGATATGTGTGTGTACGCTGTGCTTTGTAGTACAGGCGTCATGACCAGCTGATTGTGGTCTTTAACGGTGGTCAATGAGGATGATCCGCTATGGTACATCAACATTTGTTTACCAACTAAAAAGCCTCCATCTGTCCATATATTTCACTCCTTTTTCGTCTCACTCTCCCTAATGCCCTGTTTCTCTCCTTCCATCCATCTCTCTGTCCTCTTCCCACCATATGGACTGTCATGGAGACAATAGTCCAATCCAGGGGACGCCCGGCTAAAGCCCGCTGGTGTCTGGTCCAGACACAGGCCGACCTGCCGAGGGTGTGTGTGTGTTGAGTGGAGGGTGTAATGTCCTGTAGGCTGACTGAGAGGATGGAGAATGTGCTCGCCACTCCGACCTCGACCCCCCCCCCCCCCTCCCCACGGCTCTGTCTGTCCCCATCTCTCTGTCCAACAAGTGGTCCCATTAATGCTTATCCCAAGGACATAATGTCCTTTTACTCTGGAAGGCCAGCGCTGGATTAGGACGAAACGGGCAAGCTGACACTTTTTTTTAAGCTAGCAGCCCCCCCTTTTGTAAAAGCTCTTCGATTTGCGTCCCCTCCCTCCCTCCCTTTCCCTCCTCTCAATCCTCTCTGCAATCTCTCTCTCTCTCTCCCTTCCCGGCGTAAGTCATCAGCGTGATCCATATATTGCCGTGGCTAATTTGTGGTAAAACCGAAGGGAGAGAGGGTACTTAATGTGGGCCAGCCAGTGAATGTAATTCATCACTCCGCAGACCCCTGCACGGGCCTCCTCACCAGGCCAGGTCCCGCTGCTATTCATCACGCCCTCCACACCACCTCCGTTTACGTATTCATTAGCTGGTGGACTGTGTTTACTGGGCTTGGAGAACTGTGGCCGTGTGCGGACACCGGAGTGTGTTCGTGTGTTATACTTCACGTAGGTTGAGCACATATGAGTGTGTAATGACTGTATCTGTGCGAGTGTGTGTACGTCTATGTGTGAGTGTGTGTGTGTGTGTCTGTGTGTGTATTGGCGGGGGGTACGTGCCGTCTGAGTGCAGCTTCTGAGAGGGTGGTGGTGGGAGGGGGGGCGGGTGATTCTCCGCTCCTCTCACTAATTATCATACATCAGCGTTCTGATGCTGTAATTGATTAGTACAGCTCCAAAGGCCCTGGAGGAGGACAAGGAGAACCCCCCTCCTCCTCTGCCTCACACCCTCCCCATTCTGTCTGCTCGTTTCCCTCCTCCTCCCTCTCCTCCTCCTCCTCCTCCTCTCAAACTCTGCACCCGTGTTTTCTGTCGTTCTTTCTTTCTTCCACAGTTCACCCTCTCTCCTTGCGTCTCACCTCTAAGTCCTTGCCCTACCCTACCGGTCTATCCCCCTCGCCCCCCGCTCCATATTTCATCGTGGCCTCTGCAGCCCCAGCCCTTACACACCCCGGCCGGGTGGAGGAGGAAGAGGAGAAGAAGCTGCTCCTCCATCATAACCCGGTGACAGCTCGGTAAACAGGGCGCCCCGCTCGCTCACATTAGACACTCATTAAGACGCCGCTGTCTCCCCCATGCACTTCATCACCGCAAATGAGGACGGGGGGGGGGGGGATGGGGGGGGGGGGGGGGGGGGGAGCAACACTACAAATAGACCAACTTTTCCTTGATGAGGAAAATGCGCAGTACACCGTCTACAGAGCGTTGGCCATACGACGTGATAACAGCAAATGTAGGTAGCAATGTCGTCTTCGTCAAAGTCTGGCCGATACGGCACATCGCAGACATTTAGCAGACACCGTCATTTCAGGGTAGTACCACTGTGTGTTTCATTTGACTGGGGGAACACCACGGGCTATTTCTGAATCCAGGTGAAGGCCAGACAGCAGACATGACAGCTGGACCTCTTCTTAGACAACACTTGGCTGCACGTTTATAAGCCTCCCCGAGGACTACAGGTTCCAAATTTACTTTTGTCTCCATATAACAAATAAACGGATCATTCTTAAACAGATCCCCGACATAGGGAAATAATTCAGATCACTGCTTTTCTCATTAAAGGAGATATGAATCTATGATGAACGCAGTATATATTTTTTTCTACGTGTCTCACTAAAATGGAAGAGCCAGGATTGTCCAAATAAGGAGATTAACCATGACATATTTTTCATCGTCTGAACACTACTCATGCTGCATTGCAACATATTGCAATAAGTTTCCAATAAAACTGAAATATCGAGAGTAAACTCCCACGGGTAAAAACATCCTTAATTTCCCCCAGACCCCACTCTGAGCCAGTCACAGATTGTATCCAAAACAAAACTCATTAGCTGAAGTTAAGAAACCTCGGTGCCACTTTAATTGATCTACCCCGGGTCAAAAACGCCCATCCGGTCCCAAATTTGATTAGCCCTCGAGTGCTATTCATAGCCATCCCAAAAATAGGCCTTACACCAACAGCCAAAACAACAGCAACAACAAAACAACATTCACCATACTGTGTCCTTGGGTATACCCCGGGTTAGGCTATGCCCATCTTTAGCAGTCATCACCTCCTCAGCCACCCGGCCTTTAATTAGCGAGCCCTAATTAACGTGCCTGCGGTCCTACTGGCTCCAACGAGTCGGGACAACACACTTAGATGTTGTATATGTGTGTGTGTGTGTGTGTGTGTGTGTGTGTGTGTATGTGTGTGTGTGTGTGTGTGTGTGTGTGTGTCTGTGTGTGTGTGTATGTGCGTGCATCCAGCTTGGGTAATGAGAAGCAAGTGATGACCATGGGTCTTTGTTTGGATGATGTTATAAACAGAAAGTATTACCGACTTGCTCTTAAATCACGCTAGCTGTTCCACAGAGGGGGCCGTAAGTGGCCACCACATGTTTTGGGGGGTACAATGCTACCAATTGACTTTTTTCCCCCAGACTTTGCTCTTTCCTCTCTTTTCGGCGCCACACCACTCCATTGTGATTATAATTAAACATGGTCAAAACTCTGTTACTAATGCCAACGAAAACCCGGAGAGACAGTTATTTGGTTAGTGTGGAGTTGCTCGTGGGGTGTCTCCAAGCCTCTATGTGTGTGTGTGTGTGTATGGAGTGAATGGCGTGCAGCGCAGGCGGTGGGGTCAGGGGGCGGACACAGACAGATGAGTGTAAGGGAGCCCTGACAGACAGGATCCCACACGCCCCTCTGGGTGATCGATGGCGCTCCGCTGGTACTTATGCCGTTATGGTCGCCGGGCGGAATAGGAGTCGGAAAGATTTTCATTTCAATACAAGGACAGCAGCCCGGGAGAATTTAATCTGTGGGCAAGGACAGAGGCTCTCCCAGTCCCCGCTCTCTGTGGCCATCAATCACACACGCTGGGAGAGGACTCGCTCAGACATGCGCACACACACTTCTGAGTGCAGTGTACACACTCTTACATAAGTGGACAAATGCCTGAGCATACGAACTGTACCGAAATGTGGAACAAAACCTGAAATGTGTGACGGCCGTGCAAAACAACGGCGAACTGCAAACACCGAGTATCGGCGTGGTTAGAGAACGAACCTGCATCACACACAAGTAACAGCCAGACTCAGACCAGCATGTGGCCGGTGTTTGGAACATGTGCGGTGTACGTGGGCTTACCTTGAGGCTGGCTCTGTAAAGGCAGGACGTTCTGGCCCAGCTCTCCATTGAGCCACAGCTGCATGCGGATAAAGGGCTCGCGACCTTTCTGGGTCAGCTTGCTCCAGGGTTTGGGCCGAGACAGCATGTCGCTCACACTCCCCTGAGACAAACCCAGCACCTGGAGTGCGCACACACACACACACACACACACACACACACACACACAATAAGAATACTGTTCCTAATGATCTCAAACATTCCAAAAGCATAATCAATCTGCTCACAGTTCACGAGTCAGCATATTAGCTGTTAGTTTCGCCAGCTCCAGATGAGGAGTACAGGGCAATAGAATGAGAAAATTTGCTTATTTCACATGCAGTTAAACACGCAAACTCACATATGAACGCTCACACAGACATATGTAGAGACAAAGACGCATGCGCTTTCTTCAAACTACTGAGATCTGCGGGTAAAATGGAGCATCAGGAGATGTCTTAAACGGTGTCGACTACGACTGAATGGCCAGCTTAGATGGTAAGGAGCAATGTCTACTGCATGTCACTACTGAGCACTACTGCGTCATGGGGAGGGGAGGGGGGGAGTGGCTAGTCTGTGGTCTGGCACACCTTCTCTCCAAAGATGCGCTGGCAGATGCCGTTCTTGGCCAGCTTGTCCTTGACCTGCGTCGTCAGCTCCTGAGTGTCCACTTCCTGGTACATGTAGAACTCGTATTGCTCGGGCGTGAGGGGCGCCACCACGGGCTTGGGGATTTTAGCCGCCGCTGCCGGAGTGGCTGATCCGGAGGCCAACAACGGGCCCAGGGGACCCAAACCGGGTACCAAGCCCAGGGGAGAGGGGCTGCTCTGGGGGGTGTCAGCGCGGCTGGGGCCCTGGGGCTCGGAGCCGGCCTGGGAGTAGGGGGACTCGGCCCGCGGCCAGTCCTTCCAGTAGTCCAGGGAGGAAGTGGAGGAGGAAGGGCCGGCCAGCCGGGGAGGCTTCTGGCGGAGACACAGAGAGGCACAGTCAGTTGGGGTGGATGGGGGGGAGATCAGGGGCTGTTGCTAATGGCTAGCAGGCTCACTGCCGACAGCAGTGGATGGGACGGGTAGCGCCATTTACCAATGGCAAAGCAATTTGTGAGAGAGGGCGCTAACGGCTAAATGCTAACAACTTCTAAACGGAGATAAAGGGCGGTAAGTGCCAGGGTTGCCTGGTCATAGGGCGGCAGGAAAGGATCCACAGTGCACGGTGGATGAATCCAGTGAGGGGGGGGGGGGGGGGGGGTGTTTAGTGGCAATGGGTGGAGAGAGTACGAGCAGGATGTCTGGAGGAGTGATTATAATGTTAGGGTGCTCCGCGTGCTGCCAGGCTTGGCTCTCTGAAAGACGATAGTTAAAGTATTGGCGTATTGGATGGAGACACGTTGCAGACTGCCTCCGGTGTTTGGCCACACAGGCTTTCCCTACCGGCATCGGCATGGACCCCCACAGAAACTACACACCCGAATACAGAACACCACTCTCACACACACACATTACAGACACACACACACACACACACACACACACACACACACACACACACACACACACACACACACACACACACACACACACTTGTTCTTGTCCAAACAAAGGTTCTGAAGATGTAAGTTGCGTATGAGCAACAACTAATACCGGGTAGTCAAATGGTTTGTTGTTACATGAGTGAGGAAAATAAAACGTCTAGGGTGTTTCAAATCTCAGTAGTTTAAAGAGTACGTAGAGCTCAGTCAAACATGCACCACATCAATCTCATGGCAAACCAATCAAGACAAGCTGTAAATGAGAAGTCAAAGTTACACGAAATTCACCACAAACCGCGTCAATAGAGTAACTTAACCTGGGTTAAGCGGTCCCTAACTAAATATTATTTTCTCTATTAACCGAATCCCCTGGCTGACTGTAAGTAACACACAAGACATGGGTATGGTTCCAGCTGATGGTGTTCACCTCCTTGTTGTCCTCCTGGTTGCGTGCCTCCTCGTTCCCACTGGTGCGGCCCCCGGGGTGCATGCTGCTCCACCACTGGTCCCTCCAGGAGCCCCGGCCCTGTTTGGAGCCTCCGTCAAACAGCATGCCGCCACCGCCTCCCTCCCCCACGGCCACCTCGCCCGCCTCCTTCTTCACCAGGGCCGAGTGGTAGTCCAGGAGGGAGGAGGGCGAGGCTGAGGTGGGGCCCGAGGGCTTCTTGAGGGAGAGGGCCAGGGGGGAGTAGGAGGAGGGCGGCAGCACGCTGGGAGCCCCCAGCAGCTTGGGGGAGAGCAGCGCCAGGTCCGACGGCCCCATGGAGGAGGCCTTGAGGATGGGCTCCAGGGCCGCCTGCTGGGCCTCCATCTCCCGGCGCGCCTGCTCCAGGATGGAGCGGATGGTCTCGTCCGAGTTGGAGCCTCCGCCCCCCACGGAGAGGCCGCTGGAGGAGGGAGGAGGCTGGGAGGAGTCTATTGCAGGGGAGAAGCAAAAACAGGAGAGGCCAAACTTTTAGGTCACAGTCATCTGAACACCTGTGTGGGGGCAAAGTTATATTGCTTAAAAACAGAAAAGAAATGAGAGTGCCAGTTTTGTTACTTCTTTAACTACCACAGGCAGGAGGCTGCGGGAGAGGACGGACATCTATTTCATTTTGAGACGTAATACTTTCCTTGCATATTCTTTTATTCACACTGATGTGCTCAGAAGGAAAATGACTTGACACCCCATAGAAATATATAGGAAGCGATCTGCATAACATTTGTAGCGCATAAACACATTTGTTTGTGTAACTCGGTGTAGGACCACATAGTGGGTAAGGGTTAAATGCATATGATGTCCTCACCGAGATTGAGACTTTGTGCATATTTTGCGAAATAGTTGCCCATTCCTCGGGGGTAACCTGTTCGCCGCTGTCTCTCCTCCACACCATCTGCAGCAGGCGGGACGGTGTCAAGAGTTAGGACAGCCCTTACAATCTTACATTCTGATGGGGGAGGGTTGAAGGTTGGACAACATTGAGATGGCTAATAGTGAGTGTGTTGGGGGGGGGGGAGTATGAAGTCTGAACTGTATGCATAGTGTAGCATTCAGTACATTTGTGCACACAACATGGCATACACTTGAAAGCAGGACGGGGTGTGTGGACTTTCCTGGGTGTATTTGTGAAAAAACTCCCAGAAACATTTGATATATTTTATTACCCTAGAGTACCTTGCATCCATTCACTTAATGAAGATACATTTGGCTAAGTCACAAGAGACACAATCGAGTATTAACATCTGTTTACAATAAGAGTCAGCCTATGATACAGTACATAAACCAGTTTAGGTAATGCGTTGGATTTCCGCTGATTAAAATCTTTGTTATTTTGAGATAACCAAGCCTAAGTGTTTCATACCAACAATATGCAGACATGTTTCCCTGATAAATTACATTTGATACAGATGAAGACCAAACCCCCCCCCCCTAAAGAGATTCTCCATTCGCATAAGGTTTTGGCCTCACCTTCACTGGATGTGCCCTAAACTACAAGACGTTTTAGGGCTGGTCTACTTGTTTGCCTGGACCACATGCTCGGGCTTTTCATTGGGAGGGCAGGGATGGTTGACTCACCAGCTTTCTGGACCTGCAGCTCTCTCTTGGCTTGCTCCAGGATGGACTTGATGGCCTCGTCCGAGCCGCTCTCCGGGGTTCGGATCCGGGTGGTAATGTTACCTGGAGGAGGACAGAGGGCAAAGGTCACTGTGTTGGAATCCGAGGGTAGTGAAAGATGCTTGGAGACGGTGTGGGGTAAAGGTTTGCTTAGACGGAGCAGTGCTGTATGAAATGTCCACAATTAGATACGTTACACGGCATTACAACAACCACTACACCGTACTCCCCACCTACTACAACCAGTGTGTACTCCCCACCTACTACAACCAGTGTGTACTCCCCTCCTACTACAACCAGTATGTACTCCCCTCCTACTACAACCAGTGTGTACTCCCCACCTACTACAACCAGTGTGTACTACAACCAGTATGAACTCCCCACCTACTACAACCAGTGTGTACTCCCCAACTACTACAACCAGTATGTACTCCCCACCTACTACAACCAGTGTGTACTCCCCTCCTACTACAACCAGTATGAACTTCCCTCCTACTACAACCAGTATGAACTCCCCTCCTACTACAACCAGTGTGTACTCCCCACCTACTACAACCAGTGTGTACTCCCCACCTACTACAACTAGTAGGAACTCCCCACCTACTACAACCAGTGTGTACTCCCCAACTACTACAACCAGTATGAACTCCCCACCTACTACAACCAGTGTGTACTCCCCTCCTACTACAACCAGTATGTACTCCCCTCCTACTACAACCAGTATGTACTCCACTCCTACTACAACCAGTGTGTAATCCCCTCCTACTACAACCAGTGTGTACTCCCCTCCTAATACAACCATTACGTACTCCCCTACTACTACAACCAGTGTGTACTCCACTACTACTACAACCAGTATGTACTCCCCTCCTACTGCAACCAGTATGTACTCCCCTCCTAATACAACCAGTGTGTACTCCCTCCTACTACAACCAGTGTGTACTCCCCTCCTACTACAACCAGTATGTACTCCACTCCTACTACAACCAGTATGTACTCCACTCCTACTACAACCAGTATGTACTCCACTCCTACAACCAGTGTGTACTCCCCTCCTACTACAACCAGTATGTACTCCCCTCCTACTACAACCAGCATGTACTCCCCTCCTACTACAACCAGTATGTACTCCACTCCTACTACCACCAGTGTGTACTCCCCTCCTACTACAACCAGCATGTACTCCACTCACTCTTTCCAAGGCCATAAACGTAAACATGGCTACATTACAAGGTTGAAACGCGTAAGGCCTCCGGGGGCAATGTGTCGGGGAGACACAGCGCCACTCAAGCCGCAGCAAGTCAGGCTACCGCCGAGCCAATGGAGTGTGAGCGCAGCCAGAGCCTCACGCTCACCAGTGTCTGCCCACAACAACAACAAAAAGGAAACGTGTTTCGGGGCTTCTGCTTGAGTGAGTCTGGACATGGAAAACAAACACGGGCTCTGGAAGCCCTCCCCTCCGCCTGCCGACGCCCCGAGCCCACCGGTGGTCTGCCTCCGGGACGGCTGCCTCCCCTGGGGTCCCATTTACAACCCAGCTCAATCCTGTTAACACGGGAGGCCACGGCTACACATGTTTCTCGTGAACCCCGGCAAACAAGAGCAGATCGCTTTCAGCAGCGGTTCCCTGGCTCTCTCTCTCTCTCCGCACGGCAACAATGGAAACCAGACTTTGGACGGCCTCCATAAGAAACCCAAGAGCGCCCGTTTTGGACGGGCTTCAGCGGTGGAGAATAATTGGTGTTTGGAGTTAAACACGAAACGGGGGGGACCTTAAGCGGTGGCTCCCGATCCGGCCTCCCGGCTCCTCATTTGTCCTGAGTGAGCGGTTAGAGTAATTGGGCAAGGTCGCGCTCGCTCATGTGTGTGTGAGCAGGGTGTGGAGTCGAGAGAGCAGCTGGGCTCGTAAGGGGTGAACTGGAAGTAACGTGAGGCTTAAAATGGGGGGGGGGACCCGGGCAAGGGCGCAGGCCGCCAGTCCCCGGAGGGGCCTCCCCGCAGAACGGAGCTGGTACCAGCTTGAGTCCAACCGCGACCTCTGTCACCCACACACACACACACACACACACACACACACACACATATAAGCAAACACAGGTTGCATGCACAGACATGCCGACATATTGCAACGCACACGTTTAGAACACACACACCCTACATGCTTGATGCACATGTCAATCCACCACCCTGGCTTTGGAGGCCCAGTTGGCAGGTTAGGGAGGCGGGACACACACGCAATCACGGTGTTTTTTTATGAGGCCCTCTGCTTTTCAAACGTTCACAGCTCTTTTCTTTCCCTGGGCCACCACCACCACCGCCCATAAAGCTGGGGTTCTGTGTATGCGGCCTGCCAAAGTGCCAAACAGCATGTCGCAACCAAACCCTGGGCCACTTTTCACGACGCATGAAACACCGCACGGGCTTGGGGAAAGTACATGCTAGGCACATAAAAGAGCTTTTTAAAGGAAAAATTATACATGTGAGGCTTCGCCCTGATGTCATGACAGAGAGCGATGGCGCGGGCTAGTCTGAACTGGTGGAAAGCTCCAATGCAAACGGTCCCGACACACTACCTATATAAGCTGAAAGGGTTCACCCTTGCCCTTAATCCCTTTTCCATTCAAAGCCCTAATCACAGTGAGAAAGATAAAAACACACCTCCAACCCTCTGAGCCCCCACGCAACTTAAACCCCCACACTCCTCTTTCATACAGACCCCCAGGCCAGAAAAGCTACAGTGAGACTAACCAACGACAACAAAAAAAGAAGCTAATTGCACAACAACAACAACAGAGTGGGACAAGAGAAAGGCCGGACCCAAAAAAAGACAACACTACCCCAACCACGATAGGGAAGGCAAAGAACAGACCTGGCCTCGAGGAGCCTTCGGAGCCGGTTCTTCGCTTCGGAACCTCCTGAAACATTCTGTTCATGTTCTGGCCTGGGTTCTCTGTTGGAAAACAAGTGGCGACAGATAAGAGGTAAGTTTTCAGGGCCCTGGGCTGAATGGGTGATGGAGTTCATAAGACACCTAAAGCTTATAGCTGCACTGTGTAGGGGTGGTCGATGAAAAAAACGAAGACCTGGATTTGATGTTGTTGTTCAACAATACAAGTTTAACCTGTCCACTCTGCCTGATATACTTTTCGCGCATGTGCACGTATGGAAATCTTATTTTTCGAGTCGATATTTCACTTTTCTTGATCTGGCTAGAACATACTGGATAGACATACTCAGTTAACTACATATTAATCAAAAAATACGACACTTGTACAAAGCTTAACAAGCCTGTCAGTCAAACTGAAAGGCAATCCTTAGGGCCCTAATCTATGTCCGGTTTTAACTCCGAGTCCAATCATTTACAGCAGTGCAGCGCCTTAACATAATAGTCCATGGTGACCTGGAACTCGCTCTCAGCAGGCTATAATATACATCATTATCAAAACCTGCATCTTTAACGCTGGTCTCCGCCAGCATGAGTCGCCTGGGAACACTCGGGCCAATCAGGGCGCTCTCTACGGCACGTCCTATTACCACCGATGAAACTCCACTTATATTCATGACCGGAGATTTATGGGGATTTCTGGCATGCCAATCCACGAGCTGTGCTTTTGGTTAGGGAGAACAAAAAGGATCACAGCAGAGCCGTAACACATCTAACTAGAAAGCACACGAGCCGCATTACTCCTTTCGGCAACGAGACTCCTTTAAAACCTTCCATCGGCAGACAGATTCGAGGCTGGCTGCCAGACCCGACTCCTTGAAGCGCTTCCAAACGAGCAACAGTAGAACAAAAGTGCACATTTCCCCTCCTCCCTCTCCGCCACACTCTGCTTTAAGACGGAGGGGAAACGACACGCTGTCCCACAGTGCTCGACGTCTCAGAAACACACACACACAGTGCGCCAGACTGCCGAGCGGAGCCGCCCGTGCTGCGTAACCGCGCGGTCACGGCGCTCTCATCTTACTTTGGGGTCCGGCCCCCTTAAAGGCCGTGCTGCCGACGAGATGGCTCGGGAAGCCCAAAGAGCACAGACACCATCTCCTCCATTTCCAGGTGGAATAGATAGGAGGAAGAAGGGAGAGAGAAAGCAACACGAGAGACAGAACGGAGAGAGAGATTGAGATGAGGGAGAGGGAGCGAGACGAGGGAGAGAGCAGGTAAGCATTAAAGATAAATATGGCAGTGTTTTAATGCAACCCAGTAACTCCGAGACTCATTTCGGGTGTAATTGCTTGTGAGAGTGTCTGCATTAATCATGAGCGGTTTGGGGACAGAAATGACACTTTCCACTTCACACTTCACACGTCTATGATGCACAGCAGCAGATACTGTCAGCGATGTACATTTCAATCAAACTAAAACGCAGCGTGAAGTAATTCCTCAACCCTTCTGACAATGTAAAACTAAATTAATCCGTCCTATAGATAAGGAGCCTTCCTTTTTTTAAAATCCCACTTACACTTACTCCTGTTTTCACCACTAAATGCATTACACCTTTTTTGACGGAATTCCATCTACGCCATTACCTGTCTGGACATGCAGTTTGTGGCACTGATGGGCTGCAGCAGACAAAACAACAACAGCCGCCTCAGCAATTTAAAGGGATCACGCAGTCTTTTCTCCCCCTTGCGAGACGGTCTACAGTGATTTTGGCAGCACATGGCCATGTGCCATTTAAGACAGTTCCAAAATCGATAGCAAAGGGCGAGGAGGCCCGCGGCGCTAAGTGCTGAGGCCCTGAGTGGCTCACGTAAAGATGACATTTTGATAGACTGGCAGCTAAATGCTCGGCGCTTCTAAAAGGCTTCCTGGATTCCTGGGCTTGTTGCTACGACGACAGACACAAAGGCGATAACGACAGGCGAGGGAGCCTCGTCGGAGGAGAGGTTAATCTGGACGTCAAAGCGCCTGACAGAACCGGTGGCACAGCGATAATAATCACTGATCCATTCATCACGTATAAGAGGCCTGGGCTTTAGCGCCACTGCTGAAGGAGCGAGGGCAGAACTGCTGCTCATTAAAAAGACAATACATTGACTATTAGCCAAATCATCCCCATTAAGCTGCTGCCAGTCAATATTAACAGGGTGGGGATGGGGGGGGGCTGCCATTAGGTCAAAGGACAAATGTAGAACACAACTGTCAGAAGTCTTTCCCAGACGTAAAGCATTCACAGACAGACAGCCCTTTCTATTTGTGTTGAGAAGCACCGCATGAAGCCAGTTTGCCTAAAGTGTGTAAGAGCGTCTGCCGGCTCTCATCCACCTTAACAAGGTGACCTGTGACCTTACGTGTGCCCTCCGCTGCCACCCTGAGCCTCACCTCGCTGGCGTCCCTGGATGCTGCGCAGCGCCAGGATGTTCTGCTCGTCCGACAGGAACTGCCTCATCTTGTGGAAGGGCTCCTTGCCGCGGATGGTCAGCTTGCTCCAGGGCTTGGGCCGGGCCAGGATCTCGCTGACCGAGCCCTGCGACAGCCCCAGCACGTAGTGGCCAAATATCCGCTGGCCGATGTTGTGCTTGATCAGCTGCTCCTTGACCTGCCGAGCGATCTCCGACGTGTCCATATCCTCGCCCTCCGAGACGCTCCCGGCCCCCTCCGACTGGCTGGGCGAGGGGGCCAAGCCGTTGACGTCAGGGCTCCCCGCAGATGGGTGATGGCTTTGGGGCTGCAAGGGCTGATGGGGATGCAGGGGGCTGGCCGAGAGCGAGTTGGCCGCGGGGTAATGGGCGGGGGAGAAGAGCAAGGCGGGGCCCGTGGCAGACACGGAGTCCTGGAGGGCTTTGGAGTAGAAGGTCTGCATGAGCTGGCGCTGGAGCAGGGAGTTGAGGGCCACCTTGCCGCCCAGCGGGAAGCTGGCGCCGGCCGAGGCCAGGGAGGATGGGCTGAAGAAGTCCTGGGCCGTCAGCCCGCTCCCTGTGGGGGAGAAGTGGTGGGTGCCGTTGGCAGCGGTGGGGGTGGAGTCCGAGGTGGCCATGACGGTGCCGGTGCGCAGGAGCAGCTGGGCGGAGGGAGGCGGAGGGGAGCCCTGCAGGGTGGTGCCCATGGGGGTGGCCGGAAGACGTATGGGACCCTCGGAGGACTCTTTGACCTTTCGTCCTGAAGCACCTGGGAGGCAACAGAGGGATGGCAAGAGTCAACAGCTGCAGCTCAAGTAACGTGGTAGGGGAAAACTAGCGCAGAAATACAGACAATATGTTAGAAAAAGTCTGCGTCTGCAAAAAACTGTATCAGCAATGGTACAATCATCACATTGCAAAAATGTAATACACCATAAAGTGTTCAGCGCGATATGCTTTTTCTTTTTTTTAGATACACACGTCGTGTGTGTGTGTGTGTGTATCTAGAGCCCCGGGTTGGGGCTGGCCACTGAACAAAGATGAAGGGAAGGCTTGTCTCTGGATATGGTCATAGGCAGATGTGGATGCTTACTAGAGTGTAGGTATAGGTGTATGGTGCGGAAAGGGGTAGTTTTTCTTCTATCTCAACCCTTCAATTTAAATTATGTTAGTTAATCATGAACTGTGAAGCACTAAGGCGAGTCTGTAGCGCGCTGCTTCTTCCTAGACTCCAAGAGGGGAAATCACCAAACATCTCAAACAACGAGTCAAAGCATTAAGATACCGACAACAACTCTGAAGGGGCGTGATATATTAACATGAGTTAGTCCAAGGAGAAACGAGCCACCAGTGGGAGTTCACTGAGACCTGTGGCCAAACATGGCCCCTAGGGTTCCAATGTGAACATGATACGTGTGGACAAAAAGGGGTCCCATTACAAACCCAAATGAAACGCCTGACTTTGGAGGGCAGCTCGAGGGGGAGAGGAGGGGAGGGGGAGGGGGGGTATGAGGTGGGGCAATTGGAATGACATTTGCAGAGCGCCAAAGTGCACTGAGTGGGAAAGGTCACCCAGGGCAGACAGCAGAGAAAGGGGAGGGGAGAGGGGGGGAGAAATGAAGCTTCATTTACATACAGGATCCTCCTCTGGCAGAACGACTCAGATAGCCCCTCCCCTCGGCCCAGGGTATGCCACATTAATATCCCCCATTTCCCAAACACCAACGACACTCACACTCACAAACACACGCACACTCACAAAACAGTGTTATCCGTCTGTATGGGCACGTCGGCTCTTTCAAATAGCCACGGGTGGGAAACGGACTGACCTTAACCAGCGAAGATGAGATGTAGCCTAAGAGCATGGCTGCTCGTCGCTACCTGTTTGTGTAGCGTAGACCTTGCCCGTGGTGTGGTTAGGTAATGAGTTTCTAGAGGTCATATTGTGGTATTTAGGGGGTAAAAAAACAACAACTTTACAAATAGAAGAGAAGCATGCCTTCAGAGCACATGGCAGAGGGATGAGAAGGCTAGGGTGTCTATTTAAAAGTTTGGGACCTGGTCTGAAAAATGTGTAGCTATTAGAAAAGTGGTAGCAAAAGAGCTCAGCTAAAGATCCTGGTCAAAGGTAGCCATTGATAATCCTTTTAAAGGGGAAGACCTCCTTCTTCCTGGGGTTGTATCAAACCATGCCACTCCAGCCCATGATGCGGATCAGGTGAGACAGGTTTCCTTCAGATTCTTACTGAGGGAACAATTGCAAGTGAAAACAGTGGATATGCTGTTTTTAAGCGTAACTATATTTGGCACAGAGTGTCTTCTCATGACATCTTTCTTTTTTTCATTCTATCAAACCATATTTTGTTTTCTGAAATAGCTGTCACTGTTTCCTGTCTGCCAATTCAACTTCCTGTCTGCATCCCCTCAAGGGAAGTCCAACCGACAGATGCACGAACAAAAGAAATCTGTGAGCTTTGTAACACTGATCAGCTTGGAATACTGCATGGATCTGATGTTATCAAATGATAATATTTCTAACCTAGCTAATGGGGGCAAGTTCTTTTAAACAGACAAAGCACTCACATTCACAAGTTAGAAGTAAGATTCTTTTTCAAACCATACATATTCGTTGGAAGGTTAAGTTGGTTGTGTGTAGGTGTATTGTGTTTTTTTTGTAAATGCGGCAGCATGTGGGTGGTTCAAACAGCAGGCAGGTTGCAACAAGGGAGAACGGTAATGCCTTTAAGATCAACGGGGGCATTATAAAAGCTTAATCAGCTAAGTTGGTTACATATGCCTCATATACTTTGGCAACAACACTTTCTCGATTAAATTCTGTTCCAGACTTTAACAAGAGCAAGTACACCGTGTTAAAAGAACATCACTCTAAGATCTGTCGATATCTGATTTACTGGAATTTGACTTTGATTAACATGTCCCGACTCGGTCAATGCACAGTACATTCTGTGTGTTTTGGTGTGTGTGTGTGTGTGTCTGTGTGTGTGTGTGTGTGTGTGTGTGTGTGTGTCTGTGTGTGTGTGTGTGTGTGTGTGTGTGTGTGTGTGTGTGTGTGTATTCACTCACTGCTCAGCTCACTGTTGGTCAGCCGTAGTGAGTTGCTCTCCTTGTGTGATCCTCGATTTTTCTCTGGCAACATATCCAGAGGCTTCGAGTCCTTCAAGAAGGAAACAGACAGCATTAACAAACAAGGCTCAAACACCTTGGTGTGCCTAGACTGCGCTACAAATCGCAAAATGTCACGCAAATAGCTATTTAGTTACCTCTGCCGAGGAGCAGTTTGATGATCCAAACTCCATGGACTTGAAGAGGCTGGGAATGACAAGAGAACCAGTGGCTTCAGAGCGACAGGTCTAACAGATACACAACCCCATAACGCGCCGCAGCCTATCACTTTCACCTCAACTCCAAAAGAGCGATGGGCAAAATCAAAGGAACGTGTTGAAGATTACTCCATGCACGTCCTTTAGCTCCTTTCCCACCAACAACCTGGTAATCTAATGACATTCTTTAATCAAATCATGCCAACTTTAATTGGTATTATTTTATCATGTGTTTTTGTGCAAAAGGTTTTTCCTTGTGAGATTATCTCTCAGCCAAAAAGGCAAGGTGTCTATGGCCAATCCCTAACAAAGGCTTTTGGATCTATTAGGATAGGAATGTTTTCCTTCCAGGAAACAAGCTATCAATACAAATTCCACCTACGACCTCTATCGCTAGACATCTCTGTGGTTTGTAAGCACTCATAAATGCCCTCATTTGCTCATATTGTCTCAATAACTTCCAATTGAGGCTATTACGTCGAAAATCACGTTATTAAATAAATAGCAGAACGGGCGCAGTTTTGGGCTGGTGAAGATGATTAAATGCTGGAAGGAGACAAAAGCTCAGTCTGTAAACATGGGCAGGGCCTTTCATTTCGCTTATCGGCCAATCCTAACTACGTTAGCGTTCTTGTTACTGGCTGGTCTAAGGACAACTCAACACTGCACACCAGACAAGTGAATTAACTGTCATCATATTCAGGATCAGCAAACACATCTAACAAACTTATATAAGGATATATATTTAAAAAAATATATTTTAAGATGGCATTTTTGCCACCAATAGACAATATCTACATACAAACGTTTTGAATATTGAAATATTTTGTAAAGCAATTATAATTAACTTACATTTTTGCAAAGGTGCATCCAGTGCTCACCACTCGATCAGAACTAACTACACTGCAGTGCACGTGCCCCCTATACCCTAATCCTCCCAATTTCATTGAGCCTACGACAAATTGCATTCGACTTCTCGGCCAATCAAAACCGGGGTTTATGATAAACACTCTAGAGTGCCAAACCAATGAAGCAACAGCTCTGTGTCCCCATTTCCAGCCTGGACCTAAAGGTTAATGATAGATCTGGAGGGTGGGCTGGCAGGAAGTCCAAATGGCATTAACGGCGATGCCAGAAAGACTCGACCTGAGCAAAATACAAAGGTTTGGTTGATTCCCTCGTGACTCCCGGGACTGTGGACAAACCAAGATGAGAGGAAAGCCATTTACCTCAGCTCTTTCTTGACCTCTTCATAGTCGGCCTGCTCTTGTAGCTTGTCCTCCAGTTGCTGCGTGGGAATGAAGAAGAGAAACACTTTGTTACTTCCAATGGGCAAATATTGACTTTGAATGCACTACACAGTTTACACTTGGGAGTCCTTTCGACATAACATCAAGAGGGCTTTGTTGAGTAAATTGTGATATGTCCCTGGGTGATGGATGCCTTTGTGTAAAAGCTTAAAGGTATATCCAAACGAGTTTACCTGGACACAAGCACATCACTGTGCATGGAAGGGAGCATATATAATCAAGGGGCATAATCTAACAGGAAGCAGAGGGCGTTCACTGAAATGGGCCTGGCACATCAACATTCACTTTTCAGAAACCCTCCTTCTTGAAAGTGCGCATGGGGATTCATCGCTTCGATCTACGGCGCACGCGGTGCGGGTTCGAGAGAGTCACAAACACACACACGTTACCCGGTAGCTAAACTTGACAGGAGAACTTGAAATGGAAATGCTTCAGAGATGCCGCGCATGAAAGTCAGTGGCTCTGACAGCCCCCTTTCGTCTCCCAGAATGCCAGGAGGTGTCAGTCAAAGCCTAAACGTTGGGAGGTGCGCCGCAGACTTCAGTCAAATGGCCCTGACGTTAACAGAGGCAATGCTCCGCGTGAGGCGGAGGGTACTCCAATGATTTTTTTGAGATGGTAACTAAGTGTCGCTCCCAGTTGATACAGCTCGTGCGCTTGACACGTTTGGGAGCGCGTGCCATAAGAAAACTAAAAGAGATGCGACAGAGCTGGCCTCCTTTCATGTTACGGCACTGACGCCGCACAAATCGAGCCGACAACAACCTTCCACGACGGGGAGGCGTTTAGGAAGTTTCCAGGCAGTTGGTTTCAAGGCTGTTGTTAAAGTGAAACCGTGCTGGACCAGAGCTATTGTCATTGGCACTCAAACGATACGCTTACCCCAGCTTTGTCCTTACCATCTCGGATAACGTGACGGCCTGATCTTAAGTCAGGTTGACAGTTATTGCCAGTGTGACAGCGCAGCCCAGACGGTCCCACTGTAGCCCCTACGGGGAGGGGCGGGAGAGGGAGAGGGGGGGGCTGCAGGACTGACCTTGAGGCTGAACTCCTTGGTGCTGAGCTGCTGCTCCAGCTGGCTGATCTGCGAGGCGGAGCTCTGGCGGACGCTGGCCAGGCTGGCCTGCAGTCGCTGCACGTCCTCGGCCAGCTGCAGCACCTCGCGCTCCTTGGCGCTCAGCTCCACCTCCAGACTGGAGCGAGACAGCACCTCCAGGGCCTGCTCCTGGTGGGCGAGGCGGCAGACACAGAGTAAGCATAGACTCAGTGTTAGACTCTGTACATTAGGAACATCTCGGACACAGGAAGTAGTAGTAGTATGTGAGAAATGAAGCCTGTCCTGGAGCGTACCATGTCTGGAGCTTTCTGGATCTGCGTGGCTAGCTGTAGAGACTTGTTAGCCGACGTCAGCTGGTCCCGCACGGCCTCTGCCTCCCGCTCCGCGGCTTCCGCTCTCTAAACAACGGAGGAAGAACAAGAGACAGACCTCAGCATCGACACAGTACAGAGTGGACTTTGTCAGTATGCAGTAGATGTACGCACTCACGTCTACAAATATTGCTTGTTTACGGCTTCAGAAAGCCTGTGATTTGTGTCAAGGTTGTGAGTGTCTCCATTCAGCAGCATGGAAACACTACCCATTGGAGAGGCAGTAGGAGAGGCTACCATCGCATGCTAATGACTCATTACAAGTAGAAGGTGTTTACACATGCAACCTTTAGACGTAGCGGGGGCTATTGCCTTCATCTTTATGGAGTTATGGAGATTTAACATTTTTCGCAACGCCAAATTATTCTGAAAGTTGGCGAAATGAGGTTGGCGCCATTTGATAGAATGACAAATAATTGTTTGGGGTGATTATATTATCATAGCAAAATGCAGCGTCCAATAAGCTGGGGGAAACATGATCCACGGGTATGTGGAGATAGCAGGTGGCAAACGTGGCCAAAATATTCCTGCATCAAAGAATATCTTCAAAAGAGGAATGCACCAAAAACGCACACATTATCCACCAGACATTGTTGACATCACTCAGACATGCTGTAGAGACGAGTAGGGACATTCAAACTGAGAGTCTATTTACACTGCACAGTATCAACCACATTGAAAGAGTACAGGCAAGTATAATACACAGCCCTGTGACAGACTTGTCCTTACAAAATATTCTAATTCAGAGACTGTGATTTGCCCGTTGCTCAGTACATTACATTACTTTACAGTCATTTAGCAGATGCTTTTATCCAAAGCTTACGCATACGCTTACAAACACGAGAAGATAAAAAAAACACACATGAGGTAGATAAATTAGGGCCTCCCAAACCCAATCGCCTTCAAGACGTTCAAGAGCTTAAATGAAAGCAAAATGAGTGCAAACGCAAATGCAAAGCAGATGCAACGGCTACATGCTACATTTAAGAGCCGTAATGGAGTCTGAAGAGTGGGGATTGCCTGTGGAGGGCTGACACAAGCGATTCTCCATCCGCTCAACCTCTCCTGTCTGTATTCTAGAAGATCTGAGGAGTGTGCATGTCGGGTGAGAGGGCTGATTAGGGGAACAAAGTGACGGGGGAGAAACACGCACAGACACACTGTCCAGGGCTACAGACTAACATTTTACACTGCTGGCAGTGCTGCCACTACGTTTTTCAGTGAGTGGCAGTAGCATGAAACTGATGGAAGCTTTTCTTGAGGTATTTTACATGAAATCAACGTACACTTTTTTTTTTTACACGGTAGTAAGGCAATACTGTACCGCGTGAGAGATCAAGAAAAATATGCTTCCAATGGGTAGTTCAAAGGAGGATACAAAAAATCAAGTAAAATCGGCCAAATGTTTGATTAAAATATGACTGTAGGATTTTAATAAGAAATAAATATAAAAAAAAAAACTCAATGAAAATCAAGTGGCAGCACTGCCATCAATAATGTTTTTTAGTGGCAGTGGACAGATTTTTGGTGGCTTTTGCAACCAAATTGGTGGCAGTCTGGAGCCCTGCTGTCTGATAAGGTGTGACACAGAGTGTGTGTATGTATATGCGTAGCACTATAACTGCACTGCACTGTCTTGTACTGTGCCATCTCTCCGAACAGTAGCAGGATGTCAAGTGTGTCACTGTGGAGATGAGGTGGCACTGTCCACCATTTGACATTTGGCTCCACTCACACGGAGATGCATTCAAACTTACAGCACACTTTGGAATCCCCCAAAGGACACATATAGAGTTTACATTACCGATAAAACAGAAAGAGCAATGAACTTCACCAAAAATTTTTTGTTGCATACCACCTTAGAACTTCCGCTCTGGCCAAAACAACACGATAAGCAGCCCTGAACCGCACTGAAATAATTTTCATACTGTGGGCTAGGGGCCCACTGAGTGTAATTACAGCACTCCTCATTAACTTGGCTGAGTTCTGGGTAGATATCAAAGGGGTCCGCGCAGTGTAAATAATGCCTAATCACCGCTGTGATGTTTCTCAGGCCGGCGATAGTGGGGGAATACGTTAAGAGGAAGAGGCCCAGAGACAGAGGCTGTATTAGTCACAGGCCACAGAGCGTGCCTTCTGCCTCTAGGTTCTAATGGGGTGGGGGGGTCTGCCGCTCCCCGTCGCAGCGTGTGCACCAACATGGCACCGTGAGCGGTCAGCGCCTTCATTCGCAGCTAGCTTCATCGTGTTACATGGTCGGCTTTTGATGCCTTCGGAATTCAATTGAACGCTTTTCATTTGAAGACGTGTTGTGCGCCATTGATAATTCAATTGTGCAAAAATGGATTCATGAAAAATAAGTTGGACGTGAAAGGGGTAAAAGAAATAACAAAATAAAAACAGCTCACCTGATTGGCCCTCTCCAGATCTGACATGACCGCCTCAATCTCATCGGCCCTGGAGCAGGACACAGAATAATCACATTATTACAAGATGTTTGAGGCAAGACACAATGGCCTTGTTTCTTCAAAAATAAACCTGAAATATGTTAAACCACATATGACAAATATAGATGTTTGGATGATTGAGAGAGAAAGACAGAAAGAAAGAAAGAAAGACACTTGAATATACTCTTTTTACATTTACATGTACACCCAGCATGTACAGTGCTCTGTGTTGTGTGATTGTCTACATACAATAGTCAGATCTCTGTTCTCTTGTTCCGCCTCTCACTCCCTCATCCATCCCGTCCCCCTACCCCACACCATTAAGCCCCCCTCTCAGTTACACCCACCCTATTCTCTCTCTCTCTCTCTCTCTCTCTCTCTCTCTCTCTCTCTCTCTCTCTCTCTCTCTCTCTCTCTCTCTCTCACACACACACACCTGACACACACACACACACACACACACACACACACACACACACACACACACACAGACAGACAGACAGACAAATGCCTCAGCGCTAAAACTGTGGGATTACACTAATATAGTCTTTAGGCCCTCCCATTACTAAACCACACTAATCTGATATCATATATTTCCATTCTGTTTTGCGCCGGAGCTCAAGGCACGACAAATGTCTTTTGGAGCTAAGGTGTTTATTCACATCTCCCATGCTTCACCCCCGGGTCCGAGGTTCGGCATGCCACCGCAGGCTAGCGCTGTGCCCCCTCTAAAGGGGACTAATGTAATGCTGTGAGGATTAACTGTCAGCCAAGATGTGGGCAATGGGGTGTCAATACAGGACTTTCACAAACCATTAGTTTCACTCGAGTTTTATTTGTATAATTCATTCCAATTAAAACGTGCTTGTTTGTGTGTACGTGTGTGTGTGTGTGTGTGTGTGTGTGTGCGCGTGTGCATGTGCACTTCAGTTCATTGAGTGTGCTCAGAGCGTCATTTCCAATTATCAACAAAACAGGTGTCAGAACTATTGAGAGGAGTGACTGGCTGGCTAATACCATGCCACCAACTGTGAGTTTGTATGGGAGCAGGCGGGCTCTTGGTGTGTGTGTGTGTGTGTGTGTGTGTGTGTGTGTGTGTGTGTGTGTGTGTGTGCGTATGTGTGCGTGTGTGTGTGTGTGTGTGTGTGTGTGTGTGTGTGTGTGTGTGTTTGTTAGCTCCGTGGCACTTGTATCCTTGGCTTTTTTAATTATCCCAGAATTGTTGTGTGGCTCAGATAACAGTTGCCTCTCAGTGGGACCCCTCCGTTTACTCTTTTGGCTCCGGCGCCACACGCTGAGCCCAGCCAAAATATTGCCATGCTTAATTTAATGGCGACGTCTAATTATAGATAATTTGGCTTAATGCTTTTAATGATGTTAATTGGGGTTTGTCTGGATTTGGGAGCGCGTGGCACACCGTATTTGGAGCGAGCGGGGATTACCATTGAGATGCATTGTCATGCCTGGCGCGCGAGGATCCCGTAATCAAAACATCATTTAGTGATAATGAGAGGCTGTAGTGGAGATAATGGAGACGTGACGACTGCGTGTTCCGGTGAGGACGCACGGGGGAAACACTGACGGAGGAGGACGCCGGTACTCTGGCTTCCATCCACACGATATGAGAGCACAGCTCATCCCCTCCACGGGCGAAAAAATATATATATAAGAACGCACGCATCCCTGACAATTCTGTCCAATTTACAAATCTGCTGAAAGAGAACCAAAGGCTTTTCCCCCCATTCATGGCTGCTATTAACCGGATATCAAGCCCATTAACAATGTGTGCTCGCGCTGCTAATGCAGCCCCAATAGCATTGCATTTGATAGTTCAATCAAGGTACACAGATGCAGAGTACTATTAAATACCTTTGGATTTGCCTGGATTTGGGATTTAGCAGGGAGGGGAATGGTGCTGGAGCGCACTCGGAGGAGGAGGATCAGCGATTAGGCTTTAGAGGAAAACGTTATTAACGGCGGGTGATCTGTGGCGGTGGCACTGATGTCCAATCCGCCGATCAGAACAGGATCAAAGCAGCCCAGTCACACCAGAGCAAGGACAACAACATGGCACGGCTCGCACCCCGTTTCCATTTTAAACAAGAGGAATGAAATGGTCGTGCAAATGTGTACCCATCTGACATGGTATGGGTCCGTAGGGGGAAATGACACAGCCTTCAGTCTGGAACACGATGTTAACTCCGTAACGGTGACCAAATGAAAATGGAAAACAATTTGTACCTTTTGTCAATAAAAATATACAATACATTTTTTTATATTTTAACCAATCTTCCACTCAGATAAATCCATTTTATTTAGTAACTAATATAGTAAATTGCATTGATATATGTGAACTGACAACACATTTTTCCAAAGGCTGATTTAAAATACTCTGTAGTGCTATAATAGATTAGATTATTTTGTGTTGCTGTCAGCCTGCACTCAAATTTGATTTGCAGAGCAGGTAATACAAGCCATTTGATTTTCTGGCCACAATTCATATAACTCATTTGTTAGGCTCTATTACAGAAAACACAAAGGACCCAAAGCAAAGTATGCAAGGCACTGGAGATTTAAAACAGTCAGGCCCTATGAATACACAATGCTATGGGTCACTTGGGGCACTTGATCTTCTGCCTATATGTGTGTGTTTGTGTGTATAAGTGTGTGTATGTGTGTTTGCGTGTATGTGTGTGTGACCCAGATTAAAGAGAAAATGGCCTTATTCTTTAGTCCAGGTGGCTACGGTACTTTGAGTCTTGAGAAAGGATTAAAAAGGAAAACTGCTGTGATAAAGGAATCCCTGAAGAGGGCCGGGTGAACGGGCTACCCTCCCCACACACGGAAAGCCCCAATTTCCCGTTTCCTGGAGACCGGCCTTACTGTACATTTCTACCTTTCAACAAACGCAATTTGAAACAAAATTTCGCCACTCTCAAGTTTCAACATTAGCAATTAAAAAAGAAGAAAAAAAGGACAAACAGCAACACGTACACGAGAGTCCGAAGTGGCCAGGCGATCGATAGCAGCGCCGCGTCACAGAGTCGCCAGCAGGTTAGTCACACTAAACACGACAAGACGTCCGGGTGGAAAAATAAACCCATGACTTTATATGGGCTTTTTCTTTCCAATCGCGGTACAGAAAAGGCTTGGCTCCGGCATCAGACCCACGTCAGGGGTCAACGGTCCATGGACAGAGGGGGCTTTCTCTCCGGCCCCAGGGTGCTGGGAGAGCTTCCAGCCCCGTGCTCATATCCCAGCCCTGCGCTCATATCCCAGCCCTACACTCATTTCCCTGCCCTGCACTCAGTGACGTGGCTCTGCTGCCTGTCGGGGTCTGGATGTGGACCTCGCATGTCAGGTTCTGTGCCCTGGCGGGATTCTGGACGCGGCCCTGCGCCTGCCAGTAATCCTTTCCTTTTCTCTCCCCCTTCTCCCCCTGCTTTCACCTCCTCCTCCTTCTCTCCCTTTCTCATTTCCTGTGCCCCTGACTGCGGCCCCCTTGTGCCTCTAGGCTAACGCGACATTTCACAGATTTAGCCCATTAGATTTCCTTACCCTTCTCTCTCTCTCTCTCTCTCTCTCTCTCTCTCTCTCTCTCTCTCTCTCTCTCTCTCTCTCTCTCTCTCTCTCTCTCTCTCTCTCTCTCTTCTTCCCCTCTTTCTCTCCCTAATTCTCTCTCGTATACTCTCGCTCCCTCTTCTCTCTCTCTTTCCACCTCCGGTGCCTTTCCCCTCGTCTCTCTTTCCCTCTCCGCCGGAGACAGAGATTGTTTGCTTTCCGCCTCCTCTTTTTTCACCCTCACTCCCTCCGTCCCCGTCTCTACTGGAGGAGTTGCTTAACCTTTCTACGACGGGAGAGGCAAACCGGCCCCAGGGGCTTTCATTCTGCTTGTTCTTGTTGTGTGTGCGTGCGTATGTGTGTGCATATGTGTGTGTGTGTGTGTGTGTGTGTGTGTGTGTGTGTGTGTGTGTGTGTGTGTTAGAGAGTGAAAGCGAGAGCGCGAGCTGGAGAATGTGTGCGTGTGTGTGGAGAACAGAAGGCCATGTTAACACAGCCATTCCTCACTGTGGTGACCGAGGCAGCTCCAGTCACAATATTGCTCCCTGCTTTTATTACTGCTTACACACACACGCACACACACACACACACACGCACACACACGCGCGCACACACACACGACACTGTGCTAGCCTCTTTCAACATATATACTATACACAGGTCACATGCATCATCCCAGTGCCTGCTGGTGTCAGAAATCAAACCTTGAAATTACAGAATGCGTTGAACCACTTGGATTTCTATTGTTGCCAGCAGAACAGAAAGATCTCTGCAGCAGGCTCCCTCTGTGCACCCTATACACTATACGTTTGCCCTCATCCAGAACCTGCTTCTGTCTGGGAAGAGGAAACACACAGCAATGTGCTGATACGGTGCTCTTGACCAAAATAGCCCTCCAGCTAATGTCGAACGTGGAATGCTCCAGTTCTGCCCAGTGCTGAACACATGCTCAAACACACCCACATAAACTCACACACACACAATCACACACACCTACAAACAGGCACACACACACACACACACAGCATTGCGTGACACTCCAGATAAAGGTGCGTATACAAACACAAACAGACGATTCACCATAAGTTCCCACAGATGGATCCTACGCACGCACACACACACGCACATGTACACACGCACGCACGCACACACGCACACACGCACGCACGCACACACGCACACACACACACAATAGCACTCGTCCCGTCCACACGTCCCCCGCCCACCGTGGTGCTGCGGCGCTGAGGCTGCTGTTACTCCGCAGCGGTGGGGCAGTCAGCCTGGAGTGTCACCGTAGGGGTTTGGGATAATATTGTGGAGCTAAGCCTGTGAGCGCCTCCCCTACACAGGCCTGTCCAAACACTATAAATAGGCTCTGTGGGGACGCCCGCGTGGCCAGGCCCTAATGCAATAACTTGAATGATGAAGTGGGAGAGAAGGAGGAGAGACACGGCGAGGGAGGAGGGAGGGAGAAGAGAAAGGAAGAGAAAGAGAAGAGGGGAGGTGTGTGTGGAGTGTGTGTTTATTGCCGGGGGCCCCACCGGTGTAGAGCACCAGAGAGTAAGGTATTTTCATCTAATGGCCCAGAATCCTCGGAGTGTCAGCGGTGCAGGGTGTGCGCGAGAGAGGTGGAGAGAGAGAGAGAAAGAAAGACAGGGAACGCAAGAGAGAAAGAGAGATACAAACGGAGAGAGAAGGAGAGAAAAGAGAGAGAGAGCAAGAGAGAAAGAGACAGCACGGGATCTTTAGGTGAGCGGACTGAAAGGCAGAAAGAGAGAGAGGAGGGGGAGGGCAGGAAAAACAGAGGCACTTAAAGGAAAGAGAGGAGACAGACATGCAGAGGGGATTCCCACTATGGCCGCCACAGTCAGATTACACCCCCCCCCCCCCCCCCCCCCCCCCCCCCCCTCCACTGTCACCTCTCGCCATGTCAGAACGCCACGCGGACCTGTCTACTGGACGCTGTGTGTTGTGTTGTCTGTGGTGTGCTCTCTATCTCACACACACACACACACACACCCACACACACACACACACACACACACACACACACACACACACACACACACACACACACAGAGGGACAGGGAGATGGGACAGAGGCGTGAACAAACCTGACATTTATCTCTCGGTGGCGAGATGAAAGGAGCGAGGGAAGGAGATGAGGCAGAGGGGAGGAGGAGTGGAGGAGGAGTGGAGGAGGAGTGGGGGTGGATCTGCCATCAGGCCGGGTGGATGCTCATTTGAGCCGCCTGTCTACGTGCATCCATGCCAGCAGGCCAACTCAAATAAATCACAGCCGATCATGCTGATATGGACACACACACACACACACACAAATACAAACACCCACACACACACACGCACAAACACAACAAGCGAAAGTAGCCAAATCTAGGCATAAAATCATCCGCACGCGGACGCACACACACACACACACACACACACATTAAAACTGCACACACACCTGCCTTACCCTCTCCCCGTCTCCTCCCATCCATCCTTTCCTCTCCTCTTTACCCTCTCCCCGTCTCCTCCCATCCATCCTTTCCTCTCCTCTTTATCCTCTCCTGTCTCTTGCCTTCTTTTCCCACACCTTCCATCTCTCCCTTTCTCCTTTCCCTCAGTTTGGCCCACCTTAATCTTCTCCTTTTCTTGCCCGTTCCCTTTCCCCCTCTCCTTTGCGCCCCCTTCCCCTCTCCCTTCCTCGTCCTCCATCTTGTGGCTCCCCTCTCTCGGTGGGCCTGTCAGGGTGGACGCCGGTGAGGCTGACGTTATTAATGTGCACGGCTCTGCTCAGGGCTCCTCTGTCTGCAGCTGCTGGCTGCCTCGCCTAAAGCCCCTACCTGGTGCTAACGGACACGCGCACGCACACACACACACACACACACACACACACACAGCATGATGTCTACCTTCCAGAGGAAATCCACTCTACAGAAGGCCTAGACTAATGGGCCATGTTGGGAGCGTGCAAAGCGAGCAAGGTGTGTGGACTGGTGTGCGTTAGCGTTAGCGTGCGGCCGTGCGCCAGAGTGTAGAAAACACCGTGAGTGAGTCCTCAACAGACCGGCTAAAGTGTGTGCGCTTCAGTTTGCTTTTTTTCCTCTGTGTGTGTGCGCGTGTGTGTGTGTGTGCGTGTGTGTGTGTGTAGAATAAGAGTTGGGCCCTCCGCGGTACAGAGCGCGCCAGAGCTGCTATTTGCAGAGCCGAGCCGATCAATAGGACATTAATCTTTAAAGGAAACAAAAACACAGGCGGGCAGGCGGACTCAAAGACACCCGGCTGGGATGATCTAAGGCTTCTCACAGCCAATTTGGACTGGGGAGAGACACGCGCACGCACACACACACACACACACACACACACACATAAACACACACACACACACACACACACACACACACACACACACACACACACACACACACATAAACACACACACACACACACACACACACACACACACACACACACACACACACACGCCTCAACACACCACTGTAACAGTACTCCTACAAACACCACACTACTGCCGTCCATTTCAACCTCAGCCCACACAACAACCAGGCCCGCGTGTATTGGTCTGTGTGAGCGTGCGTGTGTGTGTGTATTTGTCTGTGTGTGTGCGTGCGTGTGTGTGTGTGTGTGCCTACGAGTGTCCCTGGGGGGTGAGGTGAGGGAGCAGTACTTGCTGACCAGACAGTCGGCGAGAGCAGGGAAACCCCCCGCACGGCGGTGACTGATCCAGAGTGTCAGCGCTCCGGTCCCCCTCTCCCTGTGCTCCTCCGCTGGGTGACGTCCGGCTCAAACCCACCAGCCGGCCCACTTCCTACC